>JAODAL010018870.1:0-73538 GCA_025379985.1 Phyllomedusa bahiana
ATAGTAGGGGATTTGTAAGCAAAAGAAATCTCCTCTCTTGTTTGCTGATAATATTGTTTTCAAAAACCCAATCTATCAGTTCCTTAATATCCTTCAAATATTCAATTATAGGATTTGTTTTAAGATGCCATAGCTTTTTTGTTACTTAAGATGTTCTGACACATCCATTATTATTTCTTTCTTTTTTTTTTTCCAAAGAAATAACGCTCTCATTTCTGTTGGGAATAGATTGTTGTGGTGTTCCCTTCTTTCTATGTTTAACTTTTTAAATTCATTTGAGATTGTGTCAACAAAAGAATCTATGCATGAATATGGTTGTGGAGGTAGTAACTGTGTACTTTTACTATGTAATGTGGTGAAAATACCTTCACCTCTAAGTTTCTTGCTTGTTTTAAGTCTTCCACGTCTATACCTAAACATATGCATTCTATTTCATCCTTGGTTTTAAAGAATCTTGCCCATTTAAGTCTACATGCAAACACTTGGATAAGTTAATTATTTGGAGTTGGTCTTCTCTGACTATGTTTCTCCCCTTACTTTTCTTCACAACGGGTAGGCCAATTGGTTCTTCTGTTGGCCTAAAAAAAGCCAGAGGAGGTATATGAACCCATAGAAGGTCCACTTTGTGTTATTGTGGGTCATGATCTTTGTCCTCTTCCTTGACTTCTAAAGGATTTTCCTCTTGTCTCAGATGATGACAGATCTGTCTCCCCTTCTCATCTCTTACATCCTGTACCTACAAGAAAGTGCAATACTCTAGGTCCCATATAAAGACACTATGCTTTTGTTCTTTCACAAAATTTTGATGTCTGTTTAGTTTATTTTGAAATTCTATCTCTTTTGTATCAAATTCGGGATATGATTTAGATATTAAGGGTAAGGTCTATTTCTTCTTTTAATTTCTTAGTTTAAGCTTCTAAACGAACGTTCTCTTCTTCTAATAGCAGTTTCATAAACTGCAAAGAGGAGTCTAGAGCTTAATTTTTCCCCTTTTCTAACAATCCCCTAGAACACACTCGCTCAGCGGGTTGTAAAGTCACTCTCAATCCATGAGGTACAATTCCTTATTCAATACAATAGTCAATAGATTGCACTTCCCACCAAGATGTAGAATAGTCTTTATAGACCCGTAACAAATCTCTAAATGCTGCTTTTACTGTAGTGTGCTTGGTATACTTTTTTATTTGCATCTTTTTTTGCTACTATGTCCTTGGTTTGTAATACATTTATTAAATGTTAAGTTTTAGGAAGTAAGTCTAAGTCTTTCCTCAGTACCCCTAGAAACTAAAGAAAATAATTTTACCAGACGGACATGTTTAACTAAGGTGTGTCCTGTAATTAGCATCATAGGTGTCTTTAAACTTGTAAGTCAGTTTCCCTATTTAAAGAGTGAAACATAGTCACTGTGCTGTTTGGTATCATACTGTGTACCACGCTGATTAAGGACCAAAGGAACCTGAGGGGAGAGTTGTTTCAGGAGATTAGAAAGCAAAATTGTAGACAAACATGTTAAAAAGTAAAGACCATCTCCAAACAGCTATTAGACTTAATAACTTGATATTGCTATTGCTACAGTTGATTTGTCTGAAGGTAACAGGGGAAAGAAAAGTCAATACAGGAGTGCCCCTTCGTGCATTACAGTGACACACCATTTGTAATAAGAAAACGTTACTGTATCTGCTCACCTGGTGCCGTTGTGGCGATGAAGGAGGCACAACTCTCTTTTAGGCATATGCCGGTGTCATCCAGTAAGGAACTCACTGCTGGTTCCAATGTCCTGGTCCTTCCAAGCGGAGGGGTGCAGGGTAGGATGAGTAAAACCAAGTAAAATTCTGATAGTTGACCTACTAACAAACCAACAACTATCTGTTTCCAAAATAGCACAGAGACTCCAATATTAAAAGAAAAGGGTAAAAAATACTGTGTTTATTTGCAGAAGTTTGAGGAAGTGTGATTTGCACATAATACATAACTTCTGCCAATAAACACAGTATTTTACCTTTTTCTATTAACACTGGCATCTCTGCGCTATTTTCTAACTGCGTAGTTGTTGGCTTTTTAGTGTGTCAACTATCGGGATTTTACTCAGTTTTACTCTGTTACTACAGTTGCACATTTTATCCAGAAGTTTTAGGTCTACAGGACTGTAGCCAACCTCTTTGGACGTGGCCACAAGAGGAAAATAGATAACAAATAGAAGAGAAAGATAATATGAATATTAAAGGGGTTGTCTCACTTCATCAATTCATCTCACTGCAGTCCTGTTTTCTTGGTTTCATTTTTAAATTCAGGGGCATGTTTATTGGCTTCTACTGACCTGCATTGATGGGCTGCTGAGGACACCAGGTCTGCAGCTATAGTAACCAGTGCTGGCAGCCTTTCAGGAGAGTTCAAACAGGTCTGTAGCAATAGTGACCTGAGGATCTGATGCAGCCCATATAAGAGAGGATATCTAGGAATAGGTAGGACACTGTTAATTGACACATATTGCAAAGTGACTTGTTTTTATAAGATCTTTAACATAAAAAGCAATCCTTGTAGTGAGACAACCCCTTTAACCAAAGAGGCGGAACAACTTTTAAAGAGATTTGAGGTGAACGCTAAAATTAAGGTACATAAGTGTTCTGATGCTCCATCTGTTGCCACCCTTTTAATAATAGATTTAATGGAAGACAGTCAAGGAGAAACCAATGTTGAAAGCAAATTAAATAAAAAAATCAAGACTGGAATTTGCCAAAAGGCACATTGACAAGCCACAAAGCTCCTGGGAGAATGTCCTTTGGACAAATGAGACATAACTGGAGCTTTTTCCAAGTCTTAACAGCTCTATGTTTACAGATGCAAAAATAAAGCATAAAAAGAAAACATTATTGTACCTACTGTGAAACATGAAGGAGGCTCAGTTATGTTTTGGGACTGCTTTGGTGCATCTGGCACAGGGTGTCTTGAATCTGCGTACAATAAAATCTCAACAATATAAAGGCATTCTAGAGCAAAATGTGCTACCCAGGGTTTCAGTGACAGATTTTATGTCCGCCAACAAGATAATGACTCAAAACACACAGCTAAAACCATCCAAGAATGGCTAAAGCAAAGCATTGCACTGTTCTGAAGTGGCCTTCTATGAACCCTGATCTAAATCCTAATGAACATCTGTGGAATAAGCTGGAACTTGCAATCTGGAAATGGTACCCTTCAAACCTGACGTTTACTCATGAGGAGTGGACCAAAATACCTGTGATAGGTGCAGAAGTCTCATTGAGAGTTACAGAAATCATTTGTTTGATGTGATTGCCTCAAAAGGTTGTTTAATAAAAGTTAAGGCTTCCATTATTTTTGTCCAGGACAGTTTTATAGGTTTATTTAAAAATTTTTGGCTGTACAACAATTCAAAAGAAATGTCTGATTTTTATAAGCTGGTTTTCAGTAATTTTAAATGTATAATTAGTTTTCTCCTTTCAAATTATTTCAGTGACCATTGCGTTTTTTTGTGGGTCCTTCTTTAACGGAAGGTACCAACAATTTTTTTCATGTGTGTAAGTATCACAATTCTCATATTACCACTTATATACCAGGAATCTGTTACTCTTCGTATTTGGAAAGAAAAACTGCTTCATAAAGATAAATGGGAAATAATTTCCTGTCAATAAGTATCACATATGTTTATAGATCACTTTTTTCCTGCAGTCGGGGCAGCTGTGCGTTGGAGACCGCTATGTGAACTCTTGGAATGGCTCATTTATCTCTATAATATGCGTTTCCTCTCTATCTCACTCTCCATTTCATAAGATATACATTTTATGGTCTAGAATGTAAAAATTTATTTCAAAGCCTCAGAATACTATTTTTGCATTTTTATGAATATCAAAAGGATTTTCTGGCAATGGTAAAGTATATATGACTTTCACATCACATTCCTATTTAACATTTAGCATGTTATGGCTTTAGACATATTTGTACACTGTAGACCTACTCTTATATAGCACAGATTGCCTAACTAGGTTTTCATAATCTTTGACTTGGATCTGACACAGCCAATTACATACAGACATGTTTCCAATTTGCAAGTAGCTATCATTTTTATTATGTGCATGTCTCATCAAAGACAGGTACACTTAGTAACAATGAGTTATATCATGCATCCTACTGTTAGCTATCTCTCTCTAATGGAAATTAAAATTAACTTGCAAAACAGATACATGCCTGTGCAAGAGGTTAAGCTAATTAATATGTATTGGATTTAAAGGGGGTATTTCCATTTCAAACATTTCTGGCATATTCAAAGGGTATGCCATAAATGTCTGATAGATACGGATTCTGGGGAGAAAGAAGTATATAGTAATAAGTATACAAATTCTTACTCCTCCAGAAGGAAGAAAACCACAGTATCTCATACAGGCCAAACTAGAGTCTCAGTCAAAAGGAAGCATCAAACCTGAGTCTCATCCAAAAGGAAGCATCAATCATCGTAGCCAGCTGTTGCCAGTACAGCGCAGGGTATCTGCTGAAGAAGGGTTAATTTGCATATATTCTCATGGCACATTGCCTAAAATATAAAATCTCAAATACAGACATATACAGCAGCACCATCTGCAACTAAAACCTTTATAAACATTGAATTCAATAAACATGTTGCATCACTGCTTATCTTTCTACATACATAAAATACAGCGTTTTAGTGCACAGTTTGAGCAAATAAACCACATCAAGGTAACCTCATCAAGTGGGTCCCTAACTCTAATGCCTATTTGTGTGGCCAAAACCTGTATGCATTTAGGGCAACAGGATCCAATCACACTTTTTTACTCTGATGGGCCCTCTACCCATTTGTCTGAGATCCTCACAATTAGTGTGAATGGAGCCTGTTGTCTTTAATGTCTAGAGGCTTTGGTCCCACAAAGAGACATTAGTTTTATGGACACATCCGATGAGGTTACCTTGAAGGGGTAGAAGGACATATGCAATTTGGTCAAACTGTCCTCTAAAAACATGTAGAAATTTAGAAGTGATGCAGTTTAAATGTTTGTATGGGTTTTAGTCCCAGCTGGTCTGCTGTAATTATCTGTATTTGAGATTTTGCATTACAGGCACAACAGCTTGCACCAGTGTCTATGTTAATTATGAATAAATATTGCTCACTAAATGTTATTTGTTTTGCCTGAAATATACGTCTCCATATCACTGATCCTTTTAAAAGGAATTAGTGCCCTGTATCTAAGGTATCTCTCTAGTCAAGCAGCATCCTGCTCTGTACTGATAAAGGGCAAGGACTCCAAAATTTCTGTCTTCATATATGTGAAAATGTGAAAAAATGCGATTGTCTGTGACATGGGGAATTAAGCCACATTTTTCACGTTTTTTCAAATTTGAGTGCTGTGAATTTTCTTTTACTATTTAATTCATCTTATGGTTTAGGCTTTGTTTGCCATCTTGCTTTAGGTAGGTTGAGTGCTGCATTTTTTCTGTATTTTTTTTTCTCTCCCAAAGTTTTGTCATATAGCTTCAATTGAAAGAGAAGGAAAGCAACATGCAGCAGAGGAAAAACACAAAATAACACAGAAAACGTCACATGGGAATAAATGAAAATAGGGCAAGATATTTATTTCTTTTTTTTACCAGCCAATCCCTTAATTAACATACTGTTACATAACAGTACTAAAAGGGTTTGAGGTACCTTGACATGCTATTAGTCAAGATGATTGTATGGGTACTGCTAAAGTAAGACACAGCCACACTCCTGTTAAACCACAGTATCTTGTAAGGTTATGTTAACATCTACATCAGAAGTTCAATTTGGGAGCCTTCATTGGGTATTGTGTTATTATGATGGAAAAAATATTGCTGTATGCAACACTATTTTTTTCTGTCAGAATGATAAATTGGTGGAACCCAACAGATGCCATTATACGACAGCATGGTCTGTCATTTGCCATCCGTTTCTGTAATAACTACAGCACTGTGTCATAGTCTCTGTTTGCAGCTGGTTTCTTTGTATATTAGTATGAACTGGCACATTATGCTGGTATACAATTATATGACAGTACACTGTAATAGAAAATCTGTAATAAAAACCCTTTCATTGCACAGCAAAAAATAAACATTTTTTTTTTAAACTAATGTTATGAATGTAGGAAAAAATTGAAGAGAATAATGTAACCCCCACATATTTTATATTACTGTAGCGATCACATGTAGAATATTTTGTCATCAATGAACAATGTAAACACAAACATTAATAAAAAAAGGCAGAAATTTCTGCTTTAATTCTTCTTGAGCCTACAAAATTGGATACAGTGACAATGAAATGTTAACATGTATATACTTTAAGATGGTACAGATAAAAAACAGCCAAAATGCTACATTGTTCTAAATTTTAATCATTCCCAAATACTGAGTTGAAAAACCAAAAATTTTGTGTGGTCCTAAAAGTCAAAAGAGGCTTGGTCCTTAAAAGGTTATACAGTCTATGAGATCTGACAGACATATGTAAATATAACCGCAATAATTTTTGCAAATGGTACCGAAGTATTGTAACTGAATTGGGCAGTATGGACAAAACTCTTGCTGGAAGCTGCAATGGGGGTTATATTCCTTATTACTCAACTTTCCCATAAACATCATTTCATGGGACTACACTTAATGTGCATTATTTTTTTACTTTATGAAAAAGAAAATGATCTTTTATTAATATTTATACCATTCCAATGTGTGAGTTTTCTCTACAAATATATCTCTTACGATAATCTATGGGTGGAATTGTAATAAAGCATTCATAAAAAGGGGCACTAATAAAAATGGGCTATTTGTTGGCATTACTAATCCACAGATATTTTTGTTTCATAAGCCTGAGCCTTTTTACTTTATTTCAAGTGCCCTCTTCTGGTAGACAAGCAGAATACTTCTTAACAAAACCAAGGCACGAATGAAGAAAACAGGAACACAATCATCATTTTGTGAGATCAGTGAATGGAAACTGAAGACCATTTACATGTATCACATTTAATGCAGTAGACTGGATTTAATGAAGCAGAGAACAACTAATCACAAGTGTATCAAAGTTGATATACACATATTTACTGCAGTTTCATGTAAAGTTAGATTTTCAATTGAATGAGTTTATATTTGAATGGAGATTGACTAAATGTCTTAATGTACAGATGACATAGAGTTTATTATTTTACTCATAAAGTTTTTATAGAGATGCTAAACAACAGACAGCATACGTTTGCAATGTCCGTATGGTCCATATTTTTCAGTGTATTTTCCCATACACTGCAGACATGCACTTAGTAAACAATTACATTCTCAGACTTAAGTGGTCATTAAATTTAATGAGTGCATAATTCTGAAGTTTAGATAACAAATGATAAGGATATAATGTGACAGTACAGCGTAAAACTGCAGGAGTGATTTTGTATTAACAAGGGTGGGAGTCTCTTGGGATGACATGTATGAATGGGGCTGCACCAGTTTTCTGGCGTGCTTTGCGGCCAAACACTTGTCAAAGCCCTGTTCTATAGTTCTAGTATGAACAATCGTATGTCCAAACTTGGTGCAATCTGCGGCAAACACAACACTTTTGAATGTGCCAAATTTGACGGGGCATGTCGCACCAGAATCGTACAAATGCATCTAACTTTGATGTGAAATGTATAAATCCATACCAATTTCAAAGTGGAATGACTGAGACAGCTCTTTCCCTAGAATGGGACACATTTATAAAGTGCTGTGAGGACCTTTCATACATACTGGTGCCTTCTACACTCCTCTAAAGCGATTTAAAACTGGCGTGTCGGCGCAAGGTTTCATACAAGTCACCCTTAGTCTCTATGGGTGACATGTATGAACGTTGGTGTTAACTGGCCAGTTCTAAATAGCTTTGAGGTAGTGTAGAATGTGCCAGAATGTATGAACCTGTTCTACCGCAGTTCATACATACAGATGCAGTCTAGTGCCAATACGACAACTCTGGCTCAGGCACCACCTTTAACCTGGTCTGGCTGTTCCAACTGTTCTGCGCCTAGATTTGGCTTCAAAGAATCATAAATGTGTCTAATTCTATGAATGTGGTGTGATGGCCCCAGAATGCCCCTAATCTTTGGCGCATTAAAAAGTGTCACGCAGGTGCTTATCACGACAAAGTTTGTAGTGCACCTGTTCATACATCTATAGAACTGGTCTACTACAGCTTTTTGACGTCAGAAAACTGCTCCAGCCCTGTTCTTACATATCGCTCTATATGTTTAGAGACGCTGAAATAGGGACAAAAACTTGATAAACTGAGAACAACGTATTATTGCCTTTGGCCCATTGTTCCAAATGCTTAGAGAAAAAGAGTAGAAATAATTCATTTGTGATTTGTGATACTTACAAAAGTTCTTATTAACCATATTTGTAGTGAGAGCCAGAACAAAATGTCATTTAAGAGTAACAATAAAGAGGATTGCCGATGGAGAAAATGTGAATAATCATCTGTCTACTTCCACAATATCTTTTGTCTTCTTCTGACAGCACGTTATTAAAATGAGTAATAATTGCATTAATAACCCTTTCAATTGCAGTCAAAAGCCATAAACATAAAAAAACATTTCCTACACATTGGGTGTCTGGTGGGATGATAGGGAATATTAATGATAAAATGTAGATAAAATATTATTACCACATTAACATTGGTAGCTATTATGAACTATTTTACGTTATACAGCCTGAAAAGAATGAAATACAAATAAAAGGGAAGAGTCATTTGAAGGGGAAAATCTATCAAATATCAAGGGCCTCATGTATGAAAACTGTCTAGTTCTTAGACTTTCTTTGTTGCCAATAGCAACCAATCAGATCAACCAAAACAGATGATTTCATTTTTTCAGAGCACCATATGAAATTAAAGAGGAACTCTCATTGGCTAGTATAGGCAACAAAAAACAGTTTTCATACATGAGGCCCCAACTGCTTACAATTTGTAAAGTCATGCCAAAAAAGTGGTCTGAAGTCACTGCTGTATCAGATCTGTCAATGACAGAAATCTGAGGGCATCTAAAGAGTGTCTTTTCCTGTAAACAGTTAGTTGGATTCCAAAGATGCAAGTTTATCAGGTTTATGGTTATACAGCATATAGAAATGATCTAGAAGAATTCTGAAAATGTATTGATTAACTTATGTTGTACTGGACTGAATTTACAATCTTCACCATTGAGGTGGATGTAAATAAAATCACGCTGACTTGTACTACAAACATCTACACACATCTTACTCTTTAGATTTGCATCAAAACGTGTAATCTTTAGACCATGCAATATACTGTGTACTATGCCCAAGGAAAGACTATTCATCCGCCCAGCCTATCCATCTATTTATCCATCCACCCATCCATTCATCCGACATTGCTACCAGATTTTTTTCTCTGACTATATCTAATCATTTATAGCTGTAACAAACAGAAATCTAGGCGTAAGATAAGGCATCATGATATCACAGCACAGAAACTTACCTTTCCAATTCTTTTCAATGGCTTTCTGGGTGTGTCTACACTGCAAGCATTTTCAATCGTTTTTTGATGCAGATGGATTTCAAAAACTTTGAACATGTTCATTCTTTTGCCGTATTTCAGTTAAAAATTGTGGGCGACATGTATGAAGGAAGGTGCGTCGAAGTGAATAGTCGAGTCGTTTTCAGTGTATAATGCGCCTGATGTATGAAAGTGGTTTCTGTGTGTTCGTAAATGGTGTGTAAAGTTCCACACGCCTCGTCTATGTGTTAGGCGCATTACGGAACTTAGGTGCATAAGTAATGCGCCTAACAAGTATTAAGGTTATAGACAGGCTGGAAATAAGAGAAAAATCATTAGAATAGAATGGCAGTGAACAGAAACTATGGTACTGATCCAGCTTGGAGAACCACAGGTCCCAGTAATATCTGTGCTGTGCTAGCTCTTGCTGTATGTAGAATAAAGGGTGAGAGCAGCAAAAATACATTTCAAATTTAATGTAGTAAAAATGTAAAATATAAAAATCTGAACAACATCATCAGTGGGTTATTTAATGTAAAATTAGTTTAAGATTCTATGAATTTTAAATATATATAGGATATACTTTTATATTTTGGGGATATTATATATTTTTATATTAATTTTATATGATCACATTTTTCATTAAATTTAACTAATTACATTTTATAAAGTTTGATAATTATAATAAATGACTTTTTATTAATGTACTGGTGTAAGTTGAGAAATATTGGACATTTTTGCCCCTTACAGCAAATCTAGCTTCACTTCAACTCCTCAGGCTCAGGCAGACCACATTGAAATAGGTCTGCCTGTTGGAGCAGTAATGCGCCTAGTTTTGCCAAACCACATTCATATATGTGTCCAGTCTCACGAATTTGGTGCAACGCCCCCAGAACACCCCTTCATGTTAGGCGCATTCGAAAGTGTCGAGTCTTATAAACAATGCACCTAACACAGACGTTAGGTGCATTAGACATTGTAGCCGGCTCAGTTAGGTGCATTTAACGCCAGAAAAATGGTGATAAAACCCTTTCATACATGTCACCCTATATATCTAGTGCATATTTATCTGTCTTCTACATTTGTATCTATCTATCTATCTATCTATCTATCTATCTATCTATCTATCTATCTATCTATTATAACTATCTTCCTTCCTTCTATCTACCTATCAATCAGTCTGTCTGTCTGTCCGTCTATTTTTTCTGCCTGGGTTTTTCTTTAGCCTTAATTTTTTTCAGTTGGCAAAGCAGTGTGACCGAGAATAATACCAGAAAAAAAATGCAACAAATTGTTTTATGAAATCTGTTTACTTTCACTAATTGCTTCTGTGAGGTGAAGAAAATCCCGGGTCTCATTTAAATCAAGCAAGCGTTTTGCTGAACAGCTTCTGTCTTGCCTAAGAGAAGTTGCAGACAGTGTGAGATAATGAAAGTAATTTGCCTGCAGTTGTTAAGTTATGGAAAAGACACAATAAGTAGTCACTTATGAAGGTAGAAGGTATCATTATGACAGATATGTTTTGGAACTTTTTTTAATGCTTACTATTTAAATAATATATACTACATGAAGTATTTATTTGGGTATATTCATTATATAGCAGTAGAATAGATTGTATTTGTGGCTATTTTGGTATTTGGGTGAAAAAGAGATCTATACATCATAGTTCATTACGCAGGTGATCTTGGTTTGTTTATTTTCTCATGTTCTATAGATTTTATTGTGTTCTTATATAATCAATACAGACTTGCTGTTAATGAATTACAATACCTTTTTGAGTAGAGTCATTTGGTGACATATTTAGCTCTTTTGGTGGTTGTATAAAAATAAATAATATGTTTCTCTAGAGGTAGGTGATCCCTCATATACCCTGTTTCCCCAAAAATAAGACAGTGTCTTATATTAAATTTTGCTCCTAAAGACGAGCTAAGACTTATTTTTAGGGGATGTTTTTTTTTTCTCTATGAACAATAATTCACATTTATTGTTGAACAAAACATCAACATGTATTAATATACTGTAGTGATTTCATCACAAACATCAGCATAAGCAGCCAAACTCTGAATTTCATAACTAAAAATGCGCTATGTCTTATTTTCGGGGGTGTCTTATTTTCGGGGAAACATGGTAGGCTTCACTTGTGAACTTCTCAGTAAGATGTGTTATGTATTTATATCAGCTACAAATTCTGTTAGCAAGATTGTAAGCTCTCATTGCTAGAAAACGCTCATTATTGTCATTGTAAGTAGATGTTTCTGTTTTGATATTTGTGGTTTTGTATGTTTCTCTTTTTACCTAACTGTTAAGTGCTATGGAATACAGTATGATGGAGCTATATCACAAGTGCTTATCAAATTAATTATACTGAGAATAACACTTGAGATATAGCTCCAACATACTGTATTTCATAGCACCTTACAAGTAGGTAAAGAGAGAAACACGCAAAATCACAAATATCAAACATCTACTTACAGGAACATTAGATAGATAGATAGATAGATAGATAGATAGATAGATAGATAGATAGATAGATATGAGATAGATAGACAGAAAGAGAGAGATAGAAATATATAAGAAGATATGTACCAGTTAAATAAAATGTGTGACATAGCAGTATTATCACAGCAGCCAAACCTGTCCACTTTTTGAGTGTATGCCTTGCAGAGACAATTTATACTGCTCAAATAAAGTGAACATACAACCATCTCACCTATGTGAGCTTATTCCCATCTATCCCATTATTGCATA
Organism: Phyllomedusa bahiana; assembly: GCA_025379985.1. Lineage (NCBI taxonomy): Eukaryota > Metazoa > Chordata > Amphibia > Anura > Hylidae > Phyllomedusa > Phyllomedusa bahiana. Next base: position 12,254 of record JAODAL010018870.1, read on the forward strand.
TCCAAACCATGAATGTTAATCTAGAGTTGAGCCCTCTTTTTCAGGTGTAACACAATCTAATCTTCTAGAAAAGTATTCCATAATCTTTTGAGGAATGCCTGTGGGTTCTTGCGTGAAATCTGGCACTGATATTGTAAAGAAGTTAAGCAAGAAGGTCTGGCTCACAATTGGTGTTCTGCATCATCTCAGTGGTGTTTGATGGAATTGATATCAGGGTGCTGTCCAGATAATTTAAGTCCTTTTTCACTATACTTATATACTTTATGGACGTTATTTTGTGCACATTGGAACAGTCAAGCTAAAACAGTAAAGGGTCTTTCCAAAACTGATAAAACAAATTTGTAAATCTGCAGTTGTCTTTGTCTGCTATAGTATCAAAGGGGTTGTCCCATTCAGCTGCTTTCACTCTTCACAGCCTCTTGCAGCTCACACTTCCCGGTTAGGCTGTGGGTGGTTCTACAGCAGTAACTAACATTTCAGCTCTGCTAGCTTCGGTTCTTAGCTGAGCCTCTGACAGAGACATGACAGAGGCATAGCAGAGTTGTGTTTGTTATGAGTAGAAACTTCCAGTGCGAGAGAAAAACTGTTAGCTGGGGAGTAATTCTATCGTTGACATAAATACGCAGATATGTGATGTGCAGACCCAATAGGATGGCACAAGGCTTCTCTATGGCTTAAAGGGTTAAAGTTTTTCTGAGTAGTGAAATAAGATCAGAGACTCAGAGGCAAGCTTCGTCCTGCTGGTAAGACACAACAGAGAGTGACATTTTCAACCTCACCACTAATAGAGAAGAGGTATAGTCGATACTTAGAGATGTTTGTATAAACAGGCAGGAAATAAGAACTGCTCTAACTCTAAAATGAAGCTAAACTGAAACAGCAATGTATTTGTATGTAATAATGTAATGTATGTAAGGTAAATGTAATAACCTGTATTTACTTTAACATACGTAATTACATTTTTTTTATCACACGAGGCTACAGAGCTCTAAAGAGTCAAAGTTTGTCAGTAATAGACATAAACAACCTCCTGTGCCGCTGTTAAGAAGCAGCAGGGAGTGATGTTACCATCCTGACCACTGCAGGACAGAGGTGGTCAATGTTATCAGGAAATGTAAGTAAAAAGAAATGCAACAATTAGTTCCCATCAGACAACAGCCAAATGACCTAATTCAATGGGAAACATTTCTCCAAATTAGTTCATCACAAAAAAATTTAAGCAAACTATAAAAAACTTAGTTGTTGCCAATATAATACTATTGTATTCTGCCGTGCTATACATAGATTGTATTAATCTACATCAGACCCTGTGCCTAGTCTGCTGAAAACCTAATTTCCCAACTGTGGATACACACTAGTCTGATTTGATAGATAGCTGATTAATCCATCAGTATGTTTTGGGGGTTAATAATGATTGTGAATAATCAGAGGAAACCCAAATTTATTAACTTTTTCCACAAATACATTGGACCTTAAGTATGAAAACTATCTAGCAGTAAAACTCTTTGTTACCCATAGCAATGAATCACTCAGCTCTCGTTTCATATAGTGCTCTAGAAAAATTAAAGCTGAGCTCTGATTGGTTGCTATAGGCAACAAAGACAGTTTTTCTAATAGACAGTTTCATACATAATGCCCATTGTGTCAAGTCATGTATTTGGATGATATACAGCAAGTGCTCTAGAGTGTTACAGACCACCACTTCCCCAACATTAGCTGTGCCTGTGCTTAGTATATTCATACCTAGAAGCAGAGTAAAGCCTAATTAACCACTTTAGCAACATGGCAACTATTAACACTACATATTCTATTTCTCCTATTCTGTGGCAGCAGCAGTGCTTCTTCAGCTCTTTCTATCCAAGGGAAATATTATCCCATCAACAGAAACTGACATTCCCATTCATGGAGCAATAGGAACTTATGGAAAAGGAGCATTTACCTGGTGAGAAATATGAAGTTATTCACACCAGTATTCTGTCAAAAAAATAAATAAAATAAAAAAATCACTGACTTTTCTCAAAAAATGTGCGACTCTTGAGCTGTTTTACACTGAGGTCAACAATTATTATAAAGCAGGCTGAGCTTAACAAAAAAGTGGTGTGGCTTCATACTGCCCGAAAATTTTACTAAGATTTTCTCCAATTAAGCTAGAAATCTCAGGTGGCTTATTTTTGTCTAGACAGATGCACAGACAATTAAATATGTGGCAAATTTATTTAGCCTTAATAAATTTGGTGCATTTTACTACTGTCCACTCTCATCTTTCACCTTATTCTTTAACCCCTTACTGACACAAGACATGGGTACTCAGTAAGTCACGGGCGCAGTGTCTAAATAAACAGAAATGGTGCCACGGAGCATTCCTTACTCTGATCGTCACCCCCCCATGGCAAAATCACAGGGTGTCGATTCGTTAACATGGCAGTTGGATGCTTAATGAAGGCTTCTATAGCCACTATCTTTAGGTTTCTATTATTTTCTGCCCCAGGTAGGAAGTAATAGAACTGCCAACTTTGTATACTCTTCTGCATAGTTTATACAATGAGGCAGGATATTCAGATGATCGCACCCTCCTGTTTGTCAAGTAACCTTGCCTTTTTTGGGGGGTTATTTCACATCCCTTATAAATTGGAACAAAAAGTGATCAAAAAGTCATATGGATCCCAAAACGGTACCAATCAATAAAAACTGCACCTTAGCCTGCAAAAAATGCACCATCACTCATAGGTTCATAGGTGGTAGAGTAAAAAAGTTATTTGTTGCAGAAAATGGTGCTGTGGTGCAAATGTAGGAAATGAGAAAGTTTGTACTTTTTTAAAAGTACTAAAACAAAATGAAAACACTGCATTTTTGATATTGCTGGAATTCTATCAATGTTCTCTTTGTTGGACGAGGCACAGCAGTGTTTAGAAACTGTCTAAAAATACATAAATAATATTTGTGGTGTATAGCATGTACGACGGTATTTTGGTGTAAATTGTGTCAGAATTCTGGCAAAATTGCCATAGTAAATGTGCCCTAATGAGGTGAATTCATGACAGCTTGTATTCTAGTTTTCAGGTGCACAAAAGTAGAATATTTTGAGCAAGCTGCATTTGCTTACAAATAGTGACTTTGATGCACCGGAAAACTGAGTTTTTTTTTTTTACTGCTCTTGCCATTTTTTTTTTTTTTTGTAAGTGTATGCATGGCTCAGAGGAGTGGCCTCTTACTGCCCAACAAATTTACTATAATTTACACCAGAAAGTGAAGTAGTTCTCCATTCCAGGTGCTAAGAGATGCACCAAATATATAACCACTTAAATGCCACAGTCCATGCAACCACTGAAACTAAGCCATGACATAATGGTGCTGCGCTTTATTCCACTGCTTGATCAGCCTCTCTGCAACTAGAAAAATTAACCAGATCACCAGAACCACACTGACCTGCAGCATACAGATAGCTAATTATTTCTCCCGCACTGTGAACTTTATAACAATTAGACCATCATAAAATGGCGTCAGTGCATTTTCTTTCCCATTCTACCCCACAAAGTGGAGATTATCATGTCCCGGACTGGCCGGAAAAGTGGGGGAGGAGATTATTTGTCCAGTTTATTGTAGGAGATAACCCATAGTTAGTTGGAACCCAAAAGGTCACTTTGGTTAACCATAACCGCGATATGGATTCACAGATCACAGGGACCAGGAGTTCATCATATACTCTTGGCCTATATCCTTGTGTTTGTGTTAATTCCACTGATGAATCCTCCATGTTTGTTTATCATAGGAGGGGAAGAAATGTGTTGGAAAGTTAAAGGGGTTGTCTTATCTTACTGTTTCATAGAACAAAGCAGCATTCTTACATTCATGCATCCTGTCACTTCTTGGTCAAGCTGTGGTAATTAGCATATGAACGCTGAATATTCATACTTCTGCTAATTAATCTACATTATATAAACAATCTCCTGCTACCAGGTCCAGAGAATCTCAGAGCTAAAGTAAACAGCAGCAATTAGTGTCTTTTGTCTGAAAGATCAGATAACAAACAAGCTCTCAGGCTGCTGGCAGTTCTTTGCTGTGATCTGTGTGGTCACTTCCTGCTATCAGATAATACAAACATCAGGGGAGAAAAATAAAATAAATTCATTTGTAGCACAACAAAAAAAAAAAAAATGAACAAAGCAATATATTTGGAAAACGTGTTCATTTAGTGTTTCCTACATGTTGAAAGCTAATCTTTGTAGTGAGACAACCCCTTTAAGCATATGGGATGTGTTTTGAGCTAGCTTTGGGACTAGTTTAGTCAGAGTATATCCTTTATTTTTATCTGTTACCCACAGGGTGCAATAGGGTATAACACGGTAAGTACAGGTGCACAGGGCCGCCCTTTTCGGGGAGACCACCCCTCTTATCTGTGGACATAGGAACATTTTATAATGTATATGATCTTCCCTCTCTGCTTACCATTTATCATGTGACCATAGGAAATTGTGATGTTAAGAAAATTGAAGCTAAGACACCAATTATGAGGAAAACAGTGATGGAACTGTAAGTGTTTCCCTCCTTTTCTGTTTTTCTCACATTCATGCTTATGTCCGAGTGACAATTTATATCTGTGTATAATTTGGGACAGCCATTTTTAATTGGGTAATTAAAGGTTATGTTTTAGCCGAAAGCAATATTCTATTGTGATTTGTGTGTAAAAATAGCTGTGCCATTGCTCATCTCATAATCAGTGATTTTCATGATGGACTTCCCAGTATGTCATATATTATGGTACTTTTAAATAGTAAATTATACCATCTAAAAGTACATCTTGTCCCACAAATAAAAAACAAACAAAAATCGCTTCAGCGGTAAGAGGTTAAAAGGTGTAGGCTCCTTATGTGCTGCTTCCATTAAGATTGCACACAATGGGCCTTACGGTCTAGCAGTAAAATTGTCTTCATTTCCAAAGCAACCAATCAGGGCTCAGCTTTTATTTTTCCTGACCACTACATGAAATGACAGCTGAGCTCAGATTCGTTGCTTTGGACAACAAAAACAGTCTATGTGCTAGACAGTTTTCATACATAAGGCCTTATTTTTTTTAGAATCTGATCTTCTGCTTTAAAAATATTTTATGTAAAAATAAATCCTCACAACAGAAAACATTGGCAGAACTTACCATGTTCTAGGAAGGAGTGCAGACATTGTGGGGTAACTGGTGTACATCTGCAGGCTGTTATCCGTAGTTATCCAATTTGACAATGGGACAGTTTACCATATAGAATTGAACCATATTTGTATGTGAATCAGATTTGATAGTGAATATGAATCTGAATATGAATCTACAGAAATAAGCCAGAAATAAGCCAGAAATGAGACAGAAGTGGGCAGAAGGGGGCTAGAATGGTCGCCTTTTTGTGAGTATCTGCACTTTTTAAATACATCTTATTCACCATGCTTACTATTTCTATCTACATTGTAGCCATTTGCGTCCTATCTTACCACCCAGTCTCGTCCCCTGAGAATCTTATCCATATCAGCGCTTCTCTCCTTCCCTCACCTATGTATTCATCCCATACACTAATTTGCCTTTTCAACTACCACAGACCGCCAGTTTACATAGTGCCGCACAAACGCCGCTCATATTCATCACTTAACTATCTGCTGTCTCTTTTCATTCTCCTGCTTCTTGCTGCAGGGGACATCTCTTCTAACCCCAGCCCACCCTCCTTTACTGCTCATCCCACCTCCTCCTTCCATAGAAACCCTGATAACATGCTTGCTATTCATTGTACGTCTTTTCCTGCCCCTTTAAAATGTGCTTTGTGGAACGCCCGATCTGTATGTAATAAACTCACTGCTGTTCATGACCTGTTCCTTTCTCATTCTCTCACTCAACCTGCTGGCTCTCACAGAACATGGCTCCAGAAATCCGACACCACTTCCCTTGCTGCTCTCACCTATGGCGGCCTTCACTTTACACACACCCCCAGACCAGAGAACAGGCCGGGTGGAGGAGTCGGCGTGCTTCTCTCTCCAAACTGCACTTACCAGGTCAGTCCTCCTGCACCCTCACTCACTTTCCCCTCCTTTGAGGTCCACACCCTCAGACTTTTTCGGCCATTTTCCCTCAGAGTCGCAGTTGTGTACAGGCCCCCCGAGTCACCCCGCCAGTTTCTGGATCATTTTGCTGCCTGGCTCCCTCATTTTTTTTCTATATCGAAATACCCATACTCATCATGGGTGATTTCCACATCCCCACTGATGACCCCATGTCTTCCTCTGCTTCTAAGTTTCTTTCACTAACCTCTTCCCTCGGCCTATCTCAGTTTACAGACTCTCCCACCCACAAGGATGGGCAATCTCTTGATCTTGTTTTCTGTCGTCTCTTATCAATTTCTAACCTCACTAATTTTCCTTTCGTGCTCTCTGACCACAACTTTATCTCCTTCACTATCACTAACTCTCAGGCTTCTCTGGAGACAAGTGCCCATCTCACATTCAGAAATATCTGCTCGTTTATCTCCAAGGAACTGTCAGACATCATACAGTCTGCACTGCCCCCAATCTCCTCCCTCTCCTGCTTTGACCTGACTGTCAAACATTAGAATGAAACTCTCTCAACCACCTTGGACATATTGGCACCGCTCACACACCGCACCACCAGAGTCAGATGCCAGCAGCCTTGGCACATGCCTCAGACTCGCCATCTGCAGTGATGTTCCAGGTGTGCTGAGCGTCTGTGGAGAAATTCAAAGCTACCTGCAGACTTTCTACACTACAAATTCATGCTCAGGACTTACCACACTGCCCTTTATTGCGCCAAACAAAAATATTTCACCTCCTTTATCTCAACCTTACACAACAACCCAAAACGCCTGTTTAACATCTTCCACTCCCTCCTCAGGCCTAAAGCTCAGGCCCCGGTCACTGACCTCTGTGCTGAAGACCTGGCCACTCACTTCAAAAAGAAAATTGACAGAATCCAGGAAAACATTGCATGTCAATCCTCAAGTAACACCCATCCTGTCCGTCCCCACACGTCCTCTAGTTTGCACTCAGCCCTTGACCCAACAACAGAAGAAGAAGTATCCAGGCTTCTCTTGTCTGCTCGCCCCACCACTTGATCTAGTGACCACATTCCCTCCCACCTTGTCCAGTCTATTTCTCCAGCTGTCCTCTCTCACTTTACTGCAATCTTCAACCTCTCTCTCTCCACTGGGATCTTTCCATCCTCCTTTAAACACACTGTTATAACTCCTTTACTTAAACAGCCCACTCTGGACCCGTCCTGCGCTGCTAATTACCGACCATTCTCTAACTTTCCATTCATCTCTAAACTCCTGGAACGCTTGGTCTACTCTCGCTTAACCCACTTTCTCTCTGTTAACTCTCTTCTTGACCCTCTGCAATCAGGTTTCCACACCCTACACTCCACAGAAACTGTTCTAGCAAAAGTTTCAAATGATCTCCTGACCGCAAAATCTCAGAACAACTACTCGTTGTTGTTTCTCCTTGATCTCTCTGCAGCATTTGACACTGTTGATCACCATCTCCTCCTCAGCATGCTCAGCACCATTGGCCTCCAGGACACCACTCTCTCTTGGTTCTCATCCTACCTATCTAACCGCTCCTTCAGTGTTTCATTTTCAAGTTCTACCTCCTCCTCTCTTCCTCTCACAGTTGGGGTTCCTCAGGAATCTGTTCTAGGTCCTCTCCTCTTCTCAATCTACACAGCACCAATTGGACAAACCATCAGCAGATTTGGCTTCCCGTACCATCTCTACGCTGATGACACTCAGTTATACACCTCCTTCCATGACATCAGTCCTACTCTCCTACAAAACACCAGTGACTGTCAGTCCGCTGTCTCTGACATCATGTCTTTCCTGTATCTTAAACTAAACCTCACTAAAACTGAACTTCTAGTCATTCCACCATCTACTAATCGACCCCACCCTGCTATTTCTGCCTCAGTGTGTGGCACCACCATAACTCCTAGGCAGCAGGCCTGCCTGCTGTCTTGGGGTTATATTTGATTCTGATCTGTCCTTCACCCCATATATCCAATCCCTTGCCCGCTCCTGCACCTCAAGAACATCTCCAGAATCCATCCTAATCTCACTGTGGAAACAAATCAAACTCTCATTACTGCTCTTATTCTTTCTCTTGTCTGGACTACTGTAACTCCCTGATTATCAGTCTCCCTCTCTGCAAACTCTCCCCTCTACAATCTGTCCTGAATGCAGCAGCCAGGCTCATCTTTCTCTCCAGCAGCTATACTGATGCCTCTACCCTGTGTCAGTCACTGCACTGGTTGTCTATTCAGTACAGGATACAATATAAACTCATCAAACTCACCCATAAAGCTCTCCACAGTGTTGCACCCCCCTACATCTCCTCCCTCATCTCTGTCTACCACCCTACCTGGTCTCTCCGCTTGGCGGATGATCTTAGACTACATTCCTCAGTCATCCGAACCTTCCATCCCCCGCCTCCAAGATTTTTCACGGGCGAAACCATTTTCTCTGGAACATACTACCTTTGGTTTGATCAGGTACACTCACAACCCTCATAGTTTTAAGAGGGCTCTGAGAATACATTTTCTCAGTCTGGCCTACCAGAATCCCTAATTGTTAACCTCCCCTTCCCACTCTCTACAATTCAGCACTTATCTGTATATAGATGTACTGTCAGGGTCGTCCGAATTCTACATAAACCACCCCATATTTATGTCACCATTGTAAACCTAGCACTTCTTACCCTTCATCTCACCTACACCCTAATAAATTGTAAGCTCTTCCGAGCAGGGCCTTCACACCTTCTGTCTCATCTGTAAGTAGCTTTTCTTTGTGTAATGTATGTATTTTTGTCTGTACCTAATCCCTTCAAATTGTAAAGTGCTGCGGAATATGTTGGCGCTATATAAATAAAGATTATTATTATTATTATAGTAAACTTGGTGCTAGTCATAATTGCTTGAAAGTTTTTAGTTTAAAGTGCAAACTGCAAAACAAGCACCTAAGTAAAATATCTCATTAAGAAAAGATGACAAACGATCACTTTATTTATAGTAAATCTTTCACATCATGCAATTCACTGAAGCCTTCACTGAAAGACACTCCAGCATATAGGGCCATATGTATGAGATTTGTCTAGGTCTAAGACTTTCTTTGTTGCCTATTGCAACCAATCAGAGCGCCCCTTTCATTTCATATAGTGCTGTGAAAATATGAGAGGGGCGCTCTGATTGGTTGCTATGGACAACAAAGGAAGTCTTAGACCTAGACAGTTTTCATACATGTGGCCCTATGTGCTGGAGTGTCTTTCAGTAAAGGCTTCAATAAATTGCATGATGTGTAAGATTTACTATAAATAAAGTGATCGTTTGTCATCTTTTCTTAATGAGATATTTTACTTAGGTGCTTGTTTTGCAGTTTGCACTTTAAACTAAAAACTTTCAAGCAATTATGACTAACACCAGGTTTACTATGGATAACAGCCTGCAGATGTACACCAGTCACTCATGTATCAACTGCACTTTATTTGTCCTTTCTCTTTGATAAGCTTTTAAAATCTACTTCTCGCTCAACACTTGTCATTACGCTTCCTGTTGGATTCTGTGGGTTTAAGTGTTTGTACAGGATGAAAGAAAAAGGCTGTTTTTCTAGAAACAGCATCACTCTTTTCCACAGGCCGAGTCTGGTACTGCAGAACAGCTCTTATTCAAGCTGGTCCAGGGGCAGGATGGGGAGGGACCACTTTTCATGACATTTGATATAAAATTCACTAAGACCACACTATGGGCGACATGTATGATCGGGGTTTTCACCCTTATCTGGTGTACAATGTGCCTAATTGAGCAGTCCACAATGTCTTGAGGGGGAGTTTTGGGGGCATTCTTGCAGCGTGTCGCACCATACTCGTAATATTAGACACGTATATGAATGTGGTTCGGCAAAACTAGGCGCATTACTGCTCCGACAGGCAGAGCTATCTCAATGTGGTCTCCCTGAGTCGAAGTGGAGCTAGATTTGCTGTTAGGGAAATAATATCCAATATTTCTCAAGTGCAATAATAAAAAGTGATTTCTGATTATTATCAAACTACATAAAATTATAGTATTTAAATTTCATAAAAAATGTTAAATAAAATTTATATAAAAATATATAATATCCTAAAAATATAAAAATATCTCCTTTAAAATGCATTTAAATTTAATAGAATCTGAAACTAATTTTACATTAAATAACCCACTGACGTTGTTGTTCAGATTTTACAATTTTAAATTTTTACTACATTAAATTTGAAATTTATTTTTGCTGCTCTCACCGATTATTCTACATACAGCAAGAGCCAGGACACCACAGGTCTTTCTGGGACCTGTGGTCCACCAAGCAAGATCAATGCCATAGTTTCTATTCACTGACATGCTCTTCTAATGACTTTTTATTTCCAGCCTATCTATAGCCTTTATACATGTTAGACGCATTAGTAATGCGCCTAAGTTTCGGAATGCGCCTAACACATAGGTGAGGCGCGTCAAACTTTAGACCTCATTTATAATCGCACAAAAACTACTTGCCTTCCTTCATACATGTCTCCCTATGAGTCAGTTATACAAAGAAACTCAGAACTGGTCTCAACACCATCATTTTGATGACAGACAGTCTTTGCATGTTATAATTTCATCCATCTGTTAAATTGCCAGTGCAGCTTCTGAATGTTGCTTATAAATTGCAGATCTGGGATAAGGTAAAGATTAAATTCTTGGTCTCAGATGTAATCTTTTGCCACAATCTTGTCCTTTTGACTGCTGTTTTCCAGTGCATGCCTATACTCAATCTGTTACCTTTGTGATATACTTCAGCAATCAGAATGTTACACAGAATGGTCACATTGGTCTAAGATTTTATTTTTATTTTATTTTGGTATGCAAATTGTGTCCTCTAGAAAAATTTTCTAGGCAGACCACAATATTTCACTGCATTAAAATGTCGGTTTAGACATTCCAGCTGTTAATGATGAGAGGTCCATCTAATTTTGTACAACTTTGGATGTCAAATAAAATTTTATCTGCCAGATAATGAGAACAAGAGCAAAACATATAGGGAGACATGTATGAATATTGTCAAGGTCTATGACTTTTTGTTGTTGCCCATAGCAACCAATCATATCCCCTCTTTCATTTTTTCAGAGCACTATATGAAATTAAAGGGGAGTTATGATTGGTTGCTATGGGCAACAAAAAAAAGTCTTAGACCAAGACAGTTTTCATACATGAGGCCCATAGTATCCTGGGTTTCCATTAGTGCATATTGCTAGCTGTGTGTACAGAGATCTGGAAAACCACAGAATATCTGTAGCTGAGGCACCTGATGTTAACTGGAATTGGGAGACGGCCCTTGTTTTGTTTTCATATTCATTCATTTAAAAAGTTTCTCTATCTCAGACATTTATCCCTTATCAATAGGATATTACATAAGTGTATGATAGGTGCAGGTCCTAGAGAACAGCTCCCTGAACTTCTTTCTGCAACACAGAGAGGTGGCCATGCATGTTTGCTACTACCCATTCATTTCAGTGGAGATTTCGAGTTCTAACGAGGACACTCACTCAGCTGTACTTAAAACTCTCAAAGAACAGAACGAAAGTGCAGTGCATGTGCGGCCACCTCTCCATTCTCTGCGTTTGACTCATTCCCATCTCCTAACTTTTAAGATAGGAGATGGTAATGACCCCTCAAACAGCAGTCACTTAGAGAGCTAGAGAGGAGTGACGCAGGTAACTGTGATAATGCCACTCAGGTTGTCATCAGGGCAGTATTGGCAGAAAAAGAGCCCACTGAAATAGTGCAGGGTATGAACTGGTAGTGGTTAGGGGGCACACATGCTTTGACTGTATGGGTTCTGAAAGTACTGATTACAGCCCTGGGGCTATTGCAAATAATTTTAACTGGGTATCTGCACATGGGATGATTTAGAGAAGGTTCTTGATGTTCCTAGGCCAATTACTCTTCTCACATGAATTACATCATAGTAACTCCATATTTATGATCATGTCACAATGCAATAGACCTATTAAAAGCACAGCATGGAAACGGTCTTGATACCCCCTTAAAACATCGCAGGTCACCCCTGGGTGCATACACCACAGGTTAAGAACCTAAACTTTAGAGGAACATAGAAAGAAGCTACAGGAAGTAAGTACCTGGTTCAGATCTCAGTTGATAGAGATGCAAATAAAGAGCCATTTCTGGGGATATAGAGGTGCAAACAAACCCTTCACAGGCTTTTACTGCAAGGTATAGTACTTAGGTCTATGCTGTTTACTCCGTGGTTTAGAAACTTGTAGCAAGAAACTATAACCGAGAACCTGCAGACTGGTAAGGATTGTGCTGAACTGTCCAATATGGCACTGATTATATATGGTAAGAGCTTTCTGATCTCCTTATTATTTGGTTGATACTCTATAAACGATTATATGCACTGAATGTCATAAAAAGTTAAATACACACTTACTTATATAGTATAAAAGAAACCAGAATGGATCTCACCATACTATACAGCACCTTATTCTGGACGTAAAAAATTGGAAAAGTTGATCGCTTTTAAATCCGTTTTTTGGAAGACAGGGTGAAGAAAAACTGCAATTTTACAAGTGTTTTTTTTATTTTTATTTTTAACAGGGCTCATCATGCAGTATACATGACAAGTTTATTTTACTTTGTGAGTTGAGACGATTACAGCGATGCCCAATTTATATAGTTTTTTATGTTGAAGTGCTTTAAAAAAAAGTACATCTGGTTTGGAGCAACATATTTTTGTGGTCTTTACCAATTTTGATATTTATATTATTCTTACTCTATGTCAGTGTTAGTATGTATTACCCTAGTAGTGTTATTACATTATGTTTTATTTTGTGCATTATACCTCATTGTGATCTATCTTAGAATCCTTCAATTTTTTTGTATGTAATTTATGTTTTTTAAATTGGTATAAATAAAATTCTGTTTTTTAATTTTTAGTGGATTAGGCTCTCTTTGTTTTTCTTTGTATATTATATAATTTTGGAGTATCCCACATTGTATTTTCCATGCTTTGTGCTTTGGGGCATTTTGTAAATGAAACTACAGCTTTATAGCTTCAGTACGGCAATTCCAGGCGCGTTACTGCTGGAATAGGTAGAGCACTTTCAAAGTGGTATACCTGAGCCAGAAGTGTCGTCCTAGCGCTAGTATGCGCTTGATTTATGACCCGCTGTAGAGCGGGTTCATAAATCAGGCACATTCTATTCCATTATTATGCGCATGAAATTTGGCATTGAAATGCAAAATTTCATACATGTGGCCTGTGATACTTTTCTTTACATAAGCTACATTTCTATAACATTACTTTTGCTGTGATAGGGAAACAGATGTAAATCAGGGACTGCCTGTATTAAAAACAGAAAAAAAAAAAACACATTATTGTGTGTATAATTAATTGCTAAATATTCCACATATGTTAGCTAGCAACACAATCTTAATTACCTGAATTAATTTAACGCGTTAGTGTGAAACCTGAATGGTATAAAGATAAAATAAAAAGCAATGCAAAAAAAATCTATTAATTGTATAGGAATTTACACATATTGTTAATCTGTGCCATTTTGTATTATTTTACAGTGTTCACAGTGTTGTTTAAAACAACATCAATACAATCTTTGTGTACTTTTTTTTTAAACCGCTTTTTAAGAGAAAACCACTCTATTATTTTACACTGTTTATGTGAATTTTTAATTAACGTTACTTGACTTAACTACACAATTATTTGTACTTCCACTAGGGAACTTTACACTGTGGTTGTTTGATTACTTCTATAACGCTTTACTATACTGAGTATATGAAAGCATTAGTGTGGTCAGTGTAATGCTGACAAGCAATTTATTAGGCTATGCCTCTAGCACAGCCTAATGGGCATACAGCCATAGCATGCTCAGGCCTCCAGTTCCCCGAGATGGATTTGCACAGAGTTGGGAGTGAGTTATCAGTGCAGGAGGCAGGAGAATAAGTAGAACTGGCACTTAAAATGAGTAACAGACATTTAATGAAATAAGATTTACTGTAATACAAAGTTTCCTATACAAAGTTTTCTTATACTATTCATTTAATCAAAGTTTTTTGAAAGTGCAAATCCTATTTAAACGGGTGGTCTGAGTAAAAAAAAAAATATATATAAAAAAATAGGACACAGACTGAAAAGAACAAATAAATATTATACTCACGTTCGTACTCATGATCATTCTAGTGCTGAAGCTACTGGCGGTGTCCGCCAGTCTTTGTTTACTTCCTCTTCAGTGGTCGGAATATGACCACTGCAACCACTTAAATGAGGAGATGTCAAGGGAATGGCCCATGATCATTCAAGCCTCTGATTGGCTGCAGAAGTCATGTGCAGAAGCAACAAGAGGCTGAGGGACAGCATCGGCAGTATCAGCATTGAAACAGTAGTGAGTGCAAAGGTGGGTATATATTTTAGTTTTTGTAAGCCTGTCATATTTTATTTTATTTTTTATATTTAACAGCTCCTTCATTTTTTACTTGGCCTTAAAGGGGGTTTCTAACTACAGAGATTAGCTTTCAACATTGAGGGACAGTTAAATGAAGACTTTTTCTAAATTCATTGTTCAATAGATTTTAAGTTATATCCCGAAGGGGTGTTTCTATGTTTTTAAGTGCACAAGGTTTCACTGGGGAACTCCCATACCAGATTATATTTTCGTTTGAGAAAGAAGCGGGATGGACTGGCACCAGAGAAAACTAATTTTTCTAACATGATTGTTGTTGTTCAGATTGTATTCAGTGTTTTTTACTCCCACACCCTGGTAGTTTTTTTTCCTAAGATTAGACCTCCCAAATTATTTGTAATTTCTTAGCTAGGCTAAATATGCTAATCACTACCCAAAGCCTGAGGAGAGCAGAGTTAAAGAAAAGCTGACTGTGACTGTGAAACTGCATAGTGAGAAAACCCCTTTAAAGAGGCAATTCTTGCTGGCTGCTGTTAAGGGTAAATTCCAAATTTGTAACTATTCTAAAGGGGTTTTCCAAGTTTTCCATTTTTAATGGTACTATTTTAGGTACCATGTAATGTATTGGGGAGCTCATAATTTTTTTTTTGTGGCTTGATTTGGAAAAAACATAATTTTACATTTCTGCGGTTGGTTTGTTTTTACAGAGTTCATCAACTGAAATAAATGACATGCTACCTTTATTTTGTGAGTCAGTGTGATTCCAGCTACACCAAATATATTTAGATTTCATTATGCTTTATTTCCTTTAAAATTGCTTTGGATTGCAATTTACTGGGATTCTTTTTTTTATTATTTTTATGTCATTGGAGCTGTATAACTGTTTTTTGTAGGGTGAGGTCTAGTTTTTAATGGTACCATTTAGGAATGTATGCAACTTTTTGATCACTTTTTATTCCGTTTTTCATGGGAGGTGGGATGACAAAAAAATACAATTCTGACTTTGTTTTTTTTTTTCTTTTACGGTTTTTCCCATGTGTGATAAATAAGATAATAGATAATAATTAGATAATTAGATTGAACATTTAAGGACCTGTTGATACCAATTATGTACATTTTTTGTATTGCCAATTTATTTATTTTTTGGGCAAATTAAAAAAGGTTCTTTAGTATTTTTTCACATTTTTTAAACTTTTTTTATATATATTTTTAAAAACTAAAATTTAGTCCTCACCTGTTCACCTGTACTCTAGATAAGTTTAACCCCTTTGTGATGGGCGGTCATAATATGGTGCTAAGTTTTTTTTTTTCCTCTTCGCCTTCTGAAAGCCATAATGTTTTTATTTTTTCACCTACATAGACATATGTGGGCTTTTATTGTGCGGGACAAGAACCTAGAATATACTGGGAGACCGTAAAAAAAAATTCTAAGTGGGGCAAAATGTGAAAAAAAAAAAAACCCCTTCTTGCAGCTGTTTTGGGGGGTGTTTTGCTTTTTTCGGTGTTTTTAATTCGTTGGTAAAAGTGATCGTTTTCTGTAAATTTTACAGGGGTTTATATGAATTTGGCAATATCAAACATGTACGGTTTCCATTATGTCTAAATTCTAAACATTTTCTATTTTGTGCGGCCAATAACTTTTATGTACTAACACCTACCGATGTGAGGGAGGGGTTAAACAGCGAGGGGGGCACCACCACTAACACCTGGCTATGTAGCGGGATCGCAAGCTCCTTACCGGCATCAGGACGTATCCATACATCCAATGATGTCGGCAAGGGGTTATAGGCCCCACAGGTAGGGAGGTATACAGTCCCCCATTAGGTAGCTATATAGACCCTCTCAGTAGGTAGGTAGTCAGGTATATAGGGTCCCCTCAGTAGCTAGGTATATAGGCCCCCACAGTTGATAGGTGTATAGGATTATATTTTAAATGGATAACTCAGTATAACCTTATATTAGCTTTGAACACTATGAAAATATGATGTTAGGGATTGGAAAATGTATTTATAGCACTGATTACCATCTAACATTGACTGGTCATTCATTTCTTCATGCAATTATCAAAATGGAACATGTTTAGTGAAAATATTGTTTAAGGGTGGATTCTCAGGTTGAACTTTTAAAACACAACAAAATCTTACACCTGCATGTTTTTTTTATGTGTGTGCCTTTTTGATGCAATTCAAAAACGCAACAAAACTGCAATGTGAGAACCCAGCCATGCATGTCAGGTTAGTTATAACCAGGGCCGTTCCTAGGATAAATTGCCCTCAGGGTGAGGTGAAGAAATGTAACCAGATAGTAGCCCCTTGTAGCCAGATAGTAGCCCACTGTAGCCAGGTAACACCCCCCGTAGCCAGGTAACACCCCCCGTAGCCAGGTAGTTACCCCTGTAGCCATGTAACATGCCCCGTAGCCAGGAAACACCCCCCGTAGCCAGGTAGTTACCCCTGACCATGAAACACCCCCATACCCGGTAGTTCCCCCCTGAGCCATTTTATCCCCCATAGCCAGGTAGTTGCCCCGCAGCCAAATTTTACCCCCCCCCCTCCCAAAGCCGGGGATTTTTGCCCCTGTAAACATTGTTAAACCCCCCCATAGCCGGTATTGCCCTGTACCCTTGTAATTTTTTCCCCCCCATAGCCAGGTAGTTGCCCCTGTAGTCATTGTCAAACCCCCTCCACCCCCCATAGCCAGGTAGGGGCCCCCCTGTATCTTGTAAAAAACCCCCCCCCCCCCATACCCAGGTAGTTACCCCGTAGCCACTGTAAAAACCCCCCCCCCTCCCCAGTAGTTGCCCCTAATAGCTAATTATAATAAAATAATAACAAGCAGGAGGTGTCGGTATTCAGTGTAAGCGGCATGGCGTCATCACGTCCGCTTACACCCAGCATCGCAACCATTAAACCAGATCCTAAGAGCAATGCCTAAATCACAGTGAACATATAAACTGTTTTCTGTCTCCTATGCATGAATGACTGAATACATAACCATTGATCATAGTGGAAGCAGCTCTAGATTATATATTTTAATGAAGTAAAGCACAGAGAGTATATGCCCTTCAAAAATAACTATTTGCCTGGGACTAATAAAGTGAGTATAGCTTGACTGTGATATCCTAGGTTTCTATGTGTCCTGTTCTTCTCTCAAAACAAATGCTATTGGAAAGCATAGAAAAGTTTAGATAATATTCTGTGTCATTATATCATGGAGCATTATCTGTCAAGCTGATCTTTGCTACATCTGTATATATGTGACTGCATAATGTGTGATTTTCTTGTTCGCTTCTCCTTCAAAAGTTTGATGCCAGATAGAAGATCCTTCTGTTCCTAGAAGGGAAGAGAAAAAAGCAGCGTGTTTTCCCCCGAGAAAGTAGCAGACCCCCCGGGTCCTATACTACACGGATCACTAAAAGGGATACCCCCTAACTTTTAAAAGATTGGGAAAGAGGGGCATGGGCAGGGCCCACCTCTAAAATCCACCCAAACACATGACCCTTCCCCAAAAAAAACGCCCCTTTTTTAACCACACCCAAAACACCCAAAGCCAAAAATTTTTAAATAGCCAAAAAGGGGAAAATTTTCAGGGGTTGATTGCATCCAATTAATGAAAAAAATTAAGTAAATTTTTTATATAATTTTACATCGGGAAGAAAAAAAAATACCCTTTTTACCCGTGAGATGGTCCAAATTTATTGACGCAATCTGTTTCCCAAATGAAAAAAAGGGGAAATTTTTAGAAGAGGGACCGGGGGACAAGGGTTTAAAAATAGGGGGCTGTCCCTCCAAAAAAAAGGGACACTTTGGGGGGTATGCTTAAAGGGCCCTTTAAGGGGGAGGGTTTTTTAAGCGCAGGGGGAACAACTATGAGAGCTGATGATGATACAGAAGCTGAAAGAGGCTGCAGATGGGGAATAGAGAAGTGAGTTCAATCTTTAAAGGCTGTTGAGCCAAGTAGGAGAGGTAGAGGCAGTGAGAATGTCTATGACATTGGGTGTACAATTAGGAAACCAAATGCCATAGAAATTTATCATGGATATGACAGAATAGTAAACTGACCTGTTTCTGCTGTTTGACATAGCCTGCTGTTCACAGCCAGTTTTAGCCTCACACTTCCTGCTTGAACTGTGGTTCTATAGCAGTGACTGGCATATTAGCTCTGCTATTATTAGCAGATTCTATAAGAGCGACATGAGTGCAGGAGGTATTACACAAGGGTACAAAGTGCTAAAGGGTTAAAGCTTGTCAGTAACGTAGATAAACAAACTCCTGTCCTAAAGATAACACCACAGGGAGTGGCATCACCATACACAGTGCTGCTAGAGCAATAAGAGTAGAGAGAGATGGTCTATAACCTATAGTAGCTTGTGTAAACAAGCAGAAGATATAATCTCCTCTATCTCCTAAACAAATCAAAATTAGAATAGCAATGTATTTGGTAATATGCCTTATTTACCTTTGCCTACATGTCTAAAACTAACCATTGAGTCCATAACCCATCCTGTGCATCCTTTCTTCTGAAGGCCACAAGATAGACCACAGACTTGCATCGAAGTAGTGTTAAAGAGGGTTTTCAATTGATAGTCTAAAATACCCATGTATTAGGGAAGACATTGACAAACTGTCCAACAGTGTCCATTGTTTTGTTTATGGTTGTCAATGTAACCACCAAGCATTGATCCCTTGTAAGAAAGTGGACTACTGAGCAGAATGTTGCTGAGCTGGAATGTTACAGACAAAATGCTGAGAACACTAAGAGATGCTGGAAAGCAGCATCAGCTTATTGTTACTTAAAGGAATGGTTTATGTTGCCCTATTTGAGAGTAGGATATGATAGAGGGAGAAAAGCTGAGCTCTGTGATATATAGAGTTATATGATTTGATCCTACATTTTTGTTTAAAAAGAAGATACAATTTTAAAAAGTGAAACAGAAAGTTCTGCTGACCCCACCCCCATGCAGTGATTGACAGTTTACTATGTACACACACTGATGCAGGGGAAACTGTCAATCACTGCATGTGGATGGAGTTAAAAAGGCATTTATTGTCTATTAACAATTTTCTTACTGGGCTGTTTATCCCCTTTCCTGACCAGGCACATTTTACTTTCCATAGTGCACGCACGTTTGAACACTATAACCCTTTCTTGCACTTGGATATTCTACTAGGGATTTTGCTTATTTTCAGTGATACACTGGGCTATATTTTTGTGTAATTTTTACATTTGTTTTTTTAATAAAATGAGATAAAAAAGTGACACAATTACAAAAATACTTTTAGTGCCACTTTTTCTGTTAAAAAATAATATTTTTTTCTTTAAGGAACAGACTTTTTTACTACTTTCCTTATTATTTAAAAAAATCTAATGTAAAAATTACATAAAAATAAAGCCTAATGTATCACTGAAAAAGCAAAAACACTAGTAGAATAACCAAGTGCAAGAAAGGGTTATAGGGCGACATGTATGAATCTCGCCGGGTCGGGGCGCACCTTTCCGCCAGTTTTCCGGCAGAATCTGCGCCTGATTTATGTCGGGGCCGGGGCGCACTCATAAATACTATGTAAAGTCCGCCGCGCCTCACATGTGTGTTAGGCGCAGTGCGGGACTGAGGCGCAGTGCGGTGCTGCACCTATGATTCGGCGCCGGAGGTAGTGCGGTCATACATGCGGGGAAAAGTCCGCCGAGCCTGGCCAGTGTGTGGGGCGCAGTGTGGGGACCGAGGCGCAGTGCGGCACTGCGCCTAAGATTTGCCGTCCGAGGCGGTGCGCTCGTACATGCGGGCAAAAGTTCCCGCGCCTCGCCGGTGTTTTGTGGGGCACAGTGGGGGGGACATGGGCGAGTGCGGGACTTAGGCGCCGTGCGGGACTGCGCCGAAAAACAGTTCCGTTGCGAGACAGGCTGGAGAACAGCGAGAAATCATTCCAGATGTCGGTGCGGAATATGAATCAAAAATCGCCTTTATAAAGGCGTTCAACATTCTCAGAAAAGAGCTGAAACCTAAAAAAATAAAAAATACATAAAACAAAATCACTTTCCAATATCCAAATTCAAGAATTAGGATATTGGAAATTGCCGGGAAATACAGTAATTTCAAATTCAGAAAGCTATTCTGATTGGTCGGCATAAACCGGCCAATCAGAATAGGAGCGCAGTGAACCATTAAAACCTATAGGGAAGTTTTAGACCATCAGAATCCACGGCGGGATATTTAAAATACAGTAAAATGCTGAAAAAGAGCTGATTGGTTAAGCTACTGGGGACTTGGCTAGCTCAGCCAATCAGAATAGGAGCGACAGAGACCCATTCTAGCCTATGGAGAAGTTTAGACCAATCAGAATCCACGGCGGGACTGTTCAAAATACTGTAAAAATGCTGAAAAGAGGTGATTGGCTGAGCTAGCGGGGGCTTGGCTAGCTCAGCCAATCAGAATAGGAGCGACAGAGACCCATTAAAGCCTATGGAGAACTATTGACCAATCAGAATAGGAGCGAAAAAGGACCCATTCTAGTCTATGAAGAAGTTTGGGACCAATCAGAATCCACGGCGGGATAATTCAAAATACAGTAAAAAGACAGAAAAGAGCTGATTGGCTGAGCTAGCGGGGCTTGGCTATCCCAGCCAATCAGAGCGCGAGCTACTTCTCCATTATGTCTATGGAGAGAGGGCGCTCTGAAATCTCGGCACCCCGCGCCGTGCGGCATGAAGTATTAATAAAAAAAATTATTTTTATAAAATGAAAAACATTATCAGATAAAGAGCCGAACCCTTCTTTACAAAAAAAAGCAGTTAAAATCCCGAACAACGCGTTTGTCGCCGAGACCGGCGTACATAGGGAATTGCAATAGAGAGAATTGCCGGGAAATACAGTAATTCAAATTGTTTAAGCTATTCTCATTTGGTCGGCATAAACCACCCAATCAGAATAGAGCGACAATGTCCCATTATAACCTATGAAGAGTATTAACCAATCAGAATAGGAGCGACAATGTCCTTTTAAATCCTATGGAGAAAAAATTGACCAATCATATTCAAAGGCGGGACAGTTCAAAATACAGTAAAAAATGCAGAAACGAGCTGTTTGGTTGAACCGCGGGGGCTCGTCCAGCTTAGCCAATCAGAGCGCGAGTACTTTCTCATAGAGTTCTACGGGGAAAAGAATTCTGAGCGCGCTCTGTGATTGGCTAAGGTTAAAAGTGGCGCCGTTTTTTGGGACCAATGGAGAGCGAGCGACGCTCCTATGGGTTTTCTAATGCAATCTGAAATAAAACTTTTACATGGCCGAAATCAAATTATAAACACTACAGAAGTTTGTCCCGATGTGAATATAAAATGAATAATAATATGGAGGTAACGAAAAAAAAAAATTAATTCAAAAAATCATGTTTATTTCTTTATTTTCGTTAGCCCAAGGGTCAATGTATGGGTGCAACGAAATAAAAAAATAAAATGATTTTATTGATTAATTTTTTTTTCGTTTCCCCCTATTTCATTCGTTTTATATACACATGGTACAAATTCTGTGTGTTTTAAAATTTTTTTTTGGCCCTGACTTTTATTTTAGATTGCATTAAAAACCCATAGGACGTCGCTCGCCCCCCATTGGGGCCAAAAAGGCGCCTCTTTTAACTTAGCCAATACAGAGCGCCTCAGAATTTCTTTTTTCCCCATAGAACTCTATGAAAAGTGTCGCGCTTGATTGGCTAAGCTGACGGGCCCCCGGCTTCAACCAAAACAGCTCGTTTCTGCATTTTTAACTGTATTTTGAACTGTCCTGCCTTTGAATTTTGATTGGCAATTTTTTTTCCAAGGATATAAAGGGCATTGTCCTCCTATTCGTTGGGCAATTCTCCTCCATAGGGTTTAATGGGACTTGTCGCTCCTTTTGATTGGCTGGTTTTGCCGACCCAAAGAGAATATTAAACATTTGAATTACTGTATTTCCGGCAATTCTCCTCTATTGCAATTCCTATGTAGCGCCGGGTCTCGGCGACAAACCGGGTTTTTCGGTTTTTTAACTGCTTTGTTTGTAAAAAGGGTTCGGGTCTTTATCTGATAATGTTTTAACATTTAATAAAATAATTTTTATTAATACTTCATGCCGCATGGCGCCTGAGCGCCGAAAATTTCAGAGCGCCCATCTCTCCATAGACTATAAAGGGAGAAGTAGCTCGCGCTCTGATTGGCTGGGATGCCAAGCCCCCGCTACTCACCAATCAGCTCTTTTCTGTCTTTTTACTGTATTTGAATATCCTCCTGGATTCTGATTGGTCTAAACTTTCTCCATAGACTGAATGGGTCTTGTCGCTCCTATTTGATTGGTCAATAGTTCTCCCCTAAGTTTTAATGGGTCTCTGTCGCTCCTATTCTGATGGCTGAGTAGCCAAGTCCCCGGTAGCTTAACCAATCAGCTCTTTTCACATTTTTACTGTATTTTGAACTGTCCCGCCTTTGATTCTGATTGGTCAATCCTTCCCCTAAGGTTTTAATGGTTCACTGTCGCTCCATTCTGATTGGCCGGTTTATGCCGACCAATGAGAATAGGGTTTTAGAATTTGAATTACTGTATTTCCCGGCAATTTACAATATCATAATTCTTGATATTTTCGCCGTTCTAGAGTTTAGGAAAGTGATTTTTTTTAAATTATGTTTATTTTTTTGTTCAGCTCTTTTCTGACACTGTTTTCCGCCTTTAAAAGGGGATTTTTCAGAATCATACCCGCTGCACGGAGCGGAGCGCCGAGATTTGTGTAGCGATCTTCTATGGTTCCTCCCCATGTTCCGATCCTGCCTCACTTCGCCTCTGCCGGAGCATTTTTAAACCAAAAAAAACCAGGTCTGCCTGTCGGAGGTGCCGAGAGCTTCACTGCGCCTCGCTTTGCCGACTCGCGATCGTACATGCCACGGAGTATACGAGCCCCGGAGCGCCTACCCCGCGCCCACTGCCTGCCTCTTCATGCGGGGCGCAGCTGAAAGTGACGAACGCTGCGCCTAACACTGCATCCTGCATCCGACAGCGGGATTCGGGCCGGGAGGCGCAGTATACGCCAAAAAACAGGCGTAAACCCGATCATACATGTCGCCCATAGTGTTTAAAGCTGCATGTACTATGGGAAAGGAAGATGTGCCTGGTCAGGAACTGGTTAAGACATAAGAAGTTAAAGGGGTTGTCTCGGAACTAAAATTATCTTTGAACCTGTAGGGAACAGGAATGAAGACGTTTTTATAAATATAATGCTTTGTTTATTTTGCTTTGTTGAGGAGAGAAAAGTGATTTTATTAGCTCTGAGTACACTCAGGTTTCTCTAGGTTAATGACATGCTCTCCCCTGCTTTTACTCTTATCTGATAGCAGGGATGATGTCATCACACAGGTCAGTACACAGAACTGCCTGAAGCTTGAGTGTTATCTGATCTCACAAACAAAGGAGACTAATTACTTTTGTTTACTTTAGTTCTGAAGCTTCTCTGGACTTTAGATAAACATTTCCTGCTCTCATGTCAGGTTAATTAGCAGACCTGACCGAGAAGAGACAAGATGCCTGAATAAAAGATGCTTTTGGCTCTGTGAAATAGCATGGTGAGACGACCCCTTTAAATCCACCGACATGTAGTGATTGACAGGTTACTCTGTGCACACAATGATGCAGGGGAAGCTGTCAATTACTGCATGTGGGTGGAATTAACAAGACTTTTAACTAGTTTCTGACCAGGCTGTTTAGCCGTCCTCCTGACCAGGCACATTTTCCATTAACATAGTACAAACAGGCTTAAATACTGTAATGCTTTCTTGCACTTGGTTATTCTAATGTTTTTTTTTTCCATGATACATTAGGTTTTAATTTTTTGTGCTTTTTAATGTAATTGTTTACATTTTTTTTATGAAATAAGGGAAAATAGTCAAAGTATGTTATTCAAGTTTTTTTTTAAATTTAGGTGAACTTTCTTTTTTGTCCATAGCAACCAATCAGAGCTACCCATTCACTACATGAAATGGAAGGGGAGCTCTGATAGGTTGTTTTGGACAACAAAGAAAGCCTTAGATGACTAGGTCTAGGTCTTATTTTTTAACAGCAAAGGTGGTGCTAAAATTATATTTTTAATGGTTTCAGGTTTCCATCACAAATGCTTGCGTTGTTTTCACTTCTTATTTTATGGCATGGAACATAAACGAGCTTTGAAGGGACTGGGGAGAAAAGACCCTGTGTCTTTTGTATTGAGAATCCACTGATTGTAATGTAATTATCTGAGTAAAAATGCATACTCTCCCTGGTTCTCTGCTCATCGCTCCTCTCCCTCCTGCAGCAGTTCGTGAACAAATGAAACTGTTCCTTCATTTGTTCACGGAGCTTATCTTCTCTCCTGAGCAGATAAGAGGGAGAAACTTGTGCACAATACAGTTATCCCCTGTGAATTAGCCACATGTTTGCTCAAGTACAGAGACTGAATATCAGGAACGTGCATTGGAGGTGGAGTGATGTCAGAGGAGGTACTTGTTTTTTTAAACACAGAAACACAACGCCCCTTTTCGAGCCTCAAAAGGGGAGTATCAGCCTGTTAGGTGAGGAATTCACTTGTTGGCAAAACCCCATTAAGGCAAGAGGGCAGCCTCAGAGAATGAACAAGAGGTTTCTAGCAGTCTGGATGACCAGAGCTGTAACAGATTATGTGCTGTCATGGATGGGCAGTGAGAGAAGTGGGTTGAGGAGAGTGTCCCCATGTGAAAAGTGGCTATTGAAGGAGAGAGTGTGCATCTAGGGGAGCAGAAATAAGTACAACTGCATGTGACAAGTGGTTGTTGAAGGTCAGAGTGTGCATCCAAGCCAGCAGAAGTGAAAGCAGCTACATGGGCAAGTGGCTACTAAAGGTCTGAGTGTGCATGCAGGGGAGCAGGAGTAAGGACAGCTGCATGTGACAAGTAGCTATTTAGGGACAGGGAGTGCATCCATGGCAGGAGGAGTAAAAGCAGCTACATGTAACAAGTGGCTATTGAAGGTCAGGCTGTGCATCCAGGGAAGGAGGAGTAAGGGCAGCTGCATGTAACAACGGGGTACTGAAGGTCAGGCTGTGCATCCAGGGCAGCAGAAGGGCAGCGGCAGAGAGACAGCACTTGTGTTTATAATCATAACTGCAAGTTAACCTCCAACCTTGTTCATATTTCGCAACTAAGTACTGTGCATCTCTATAAGAACCATCAAGCATGCGTATTTCATATATAATGTTGAAATCATCAGGCTCTGAGAATTAAAGTATGTATACGTCTGTTGAGCAAGTTAACTGAACTGTGTGCGTCATCTTTGCTAAACCATTCTCTTCTTTACAAGGTGGTGAAAGCCTGACCCCTCTCCTTGCAATATGATAAAGTCTGACACAACATTGCACATATAAAATACATATCGTATGTACTCGGTAATCTAACTATGCTGCTTTTGCATTGTGTTAACTAGGCTTTAACTGGTAATCTGCCCTACCAGGCAGATTCCTGGTGGGCTGTGTTGGCCGGGGGGCAGCCTGACATAGGCAGATAGCCGCTGTAATGATTGGACAGAACATTGCTGTATTTACTTTGTTATATGGGGGTGATATTTTATGTGGGTTGGATGGGGTTGAATGCCAGGGCTGTTTTGTAATCCCAGGTCTGCCAGGTATTTGATCCTTCTACACTGCCAGAGTTATTTTGTTTGTTTTTTCACTCCTCCTTGCATTATCCCTTGTTCCTGCCTTGCCCACTAGGTACTTCATCTGTCACCAGTATTTCTACTGCCGCTCCTAACTCCAGCCAACCCCTGTCTATGCTCCTGCTCCATCCTTTGGTTTTTCTGCCTGGTACCTGTAGTCGTTCTTCTGAGCTTTGTCCTTCAGCTTGCATCCACATTTCTCTGCTGTGAACATGTTCCTGTGCTGTGACTTAATTTTTCTGTTGTGTCCTTATTCCTGTACTGAGTCCCCTATGCAGCTCCAGGCTATGTCCTTCGTGTCTGCATTCACGGTTCTATTTCCTGATCTGTTCCTAGAGTCCATGCTTCTGGCTCCAGATCCTGGCAGATCTCTTGGGCTCTGTGTTCTTGGTTACACCTTCTGGTCTGTTCTTTTTTTTTTTCCATGTGCCTTTTTCATGCTTTACTTCTGATCTTCTGGTTCTTGTTTTATCATTTATGCTCCATCCTACTGCTTACTAGTGACTATTTGGGGGGCAGCAAGTAGGGAATTATCTTGCAGCAAAGTCCGCAAATATTTGCAGAGGTTAAGGATGAATAGTATCGTCCCCTTAGACTCTGCTTACTTGTTATGCCAGTGCCAAACTGGTTATGGCCATAAAGATCTACATTTATGTTAAAAAATGTAAGTTTATGTTCAAATCTGATTCCTTGCTTGTTGACTGTATCTTCTATCTGACATAAAGTGACAAACCATAAAAATCATCTGTCTGCCACATTGCAATATTTTTTTTATGCCCCACATCTCTTTGGTGCCAGTATTCATGGCCATAACCACTTTCAACCAGATTAAAGTTGAAAGATTTTGATATGGGGCATCCCTATCTCTTTGTTAGGCGTGCAGGTTAGTAGTTTAAAAACACATGGAAAACACCTGTTTAAATCAGTAAATAGTGGCCATCTACCCACTTTAATGCAAGTAGTCATGTCAAATACTACTTTAGGTCAGCCTTGAAAGATAGTACTGCCTGGCATTCCTATCTGTGAGCTGGCAGTAGGAAATCAGCAACTCTATGTCATTTGATCCTTTGAAAACACATATTGCTTCTAACTAAAAACAACCATCTCCCACTTCAATAGCAGTTTCCATGCCCAAAGCCATGTCAGGTCAGCCTGAAGTCATTTTTTTACATCCTAGGCATCCTTATCTGTGTCTCCACAGTGTGAGATTTGTAGCCCTAATTTGTGTAAGTGTTTAAAAACATCCATCATTTATTATCACAATAAAAATAATCCATCTACCCGCTTTGATGCCAGTTTTTATAGCTAGAATTCATAAGCTCCAGCCTGGTTTAAACTAAATTGTATGTGGGTCATCCTTTCATGTGTGTCCACAGGTCATTAACCTCTGTAAAACACACTTCTGGTTGTTCACTTGATGCCCATTTTTGTTTCTTTTTTGCTAATTTCAGGCTGCTTTTAGCCTCATTCCTTTCTGTGCACTTAATGCAATGTATTGTTATTATAAATTCTCTATAATTACCGAAGCATCAAAAACAATAATACATTCTAGTGACTAAGAAACTGGTGAATTAGAGATCAGCTTCAACCCTGAAAAGGAAAGTGGACGAATAAGAAGGCAGCTTGAGCATCGTCAGCTGCTAGAACATGAGGGGGAGGTGAGGACTCCAGGCAGAGAGGAGCAGTCATACAAGAGGAAGCACAGAGCGCACTGCTGTCTGCACCCTGCTCCCTGTCCTGTTTGCTCACACTACCTGAACTCCCTGCAATTCCTTTCACTGT
The DNA here is from genome assembly GCA_025379985.1 of Phyllomedusa bahiana. Classification (NCBI taxonomy): domain Eukaryota; kingdom Metazoa; phylum Chordata; class Amphibia; order Anura; family Hylidae; genus Phyllomedusa; species Phyllomedusa bahiana. The sequence continues at coordinate 40,191 of JAODAL010018870.1, forward strand.
CCTCCCCAGCACTTCCTTATCACTTGCTCTGTTTTATATATTGGAAAAAGTGCAGTAAGCACAGAGGGAAGTAAAAGAGGGTGCTGATACTCGTATGTCTATATTACTGGCTGAAGACATGGAACAGGTTGCAGAGCTGGGGAACAAAAGTGAGGGGTTCACCCTGGACCCAAATGGATCTGATGAGCAGCCATCTGTCAAGCCTCTCTTGGGTATTGGCATAGACAATGTTATTACTCTGGTGGTGTTTGGCATCATATTTGCACTGGGTGTCTTGGGCAACGGTTTGGTCATCACAGTATTGGCAAGAAACAAGCCTGGCAAGCCTCGCAGCACCACCAACATCTTCATCCTCAACCTGAGCATTGCTGACCTTGCTTACCTTCTCTTCTGCATCCCGTTCCAGTCCACTGTCTATGTCCTGCCAACCTGGGTGCTCGGAGCGTTTATCTGCAAGTTTATCCATTACTTCTTCACTGTGTCCATGCTGGTGAGCATCTTCACCCTGTCTGCCATGTCAGTAGATCGCTATGTAGCTATAGTGCACTCCAGGAGGTCTTCTTCCATTCGTGTTTCAAGGAATGCCCTGATTGGAGTCATCCTCATCTGGATTCTGTCCATTGCTATGGCTTGTCCTGTTGCCTATAACCAACGCCTAATCCACAGGAGCAACAACCAGACCTTTTGTTGGGAGTCCTGGACAAATCTGAAGCACAAGAGGATTTATGTGGTTTGCACCTTTGTATTTGGGTACCTGTTGCCTCTGCTTCTCATCTCTTTCTGCTATGCCAAGGTAATTCCAGAAATAGTTTTACGTTTGCACATCATGTCTCCTGAACATGTCTAACAAAGTATTGTTTACAAGAAGCTGGATCCAGGTTCATACAATACAATGCTAATGAGATGGCAGGTGGCCAAGCTATCCCCACTAATCCACCTTGTACAGCCAAAGACTACATATATAAATGTGTGTGTGTGTATATTATTATATAATATATATATATATATATATATATATATATATATATATATATATATATATATATATATATATATATATAATGTGATGTGTGCACTATACCTTTACAATATGTATTTCCTCATTCATATATATATATAATATATAATATATATATATTATATATATTATATATATATATATATATATAATACAATAAGACATGCATATCGTTAATGTACAGTTCATATATTTCAGTATATATGCTGTATATACTATGGGCCATATGTATGAAAACTGTCTTGGTCTAAGACTTTCTTTGTTGTCCCTAGCAACCAATTCGAATACCCCTTTCATTTTTTCAGAGCATTATATCAAATGAAAGATGAGCTCTTATTGGTTGCTATGGGCAACAAAGAAAGTTAGACCTAGACAGTTTTCATACATGTGGCTCTATATCCTTTCTGTATGTATTCCTATATCTGTACTATATGCATATATAGTTTTTGCTACATATACAAATAGTAAAAGTCAAGTACATGCATATTGTATGTGCATATACTCTATCTATCTGTCTATATCTATATCTATATATCTATATATCATATATATATATTATATATCATATATATATATTTTATATATATATACACATATCAAGCTAAAATGTTCATGAGGGTGCATGTATTGAATTTTCATTAGTTGACTAATTATAACTACTGTAGTTACTTTTTTAATTAACATAATTAGAGCACAGTCCTGTTCTAAACTCACTGAATAGCCAACACCATAACGTTATGATATTAGACATTTTGGTTCTGTATGGGCAAAGTGAAAGGGTTTTAAATAATTAATTTATTTGCTTTGACCCACTTTTGAATTTTTCCCCAAAGGGCTTTTGTGTTTTTTACTGCCAAATTCCCCATGATTTGTTGCCAAACGGGAAATTTCCCCACAATAATCATTATAAAATAAGAAAAAAATTGGGGACTTGTAAACCTTGGCTGGTACGGGAAAAAAAGCACAGGTAAAAAGGCCCAAATCTAAAAATAAAGAAGTTCTTTGGGAAAAATTACTAATTTTGTATCTTTCTGAATATTTTTAAATCGTTAGGGCCCTTGGGGTTGTTTTAGGACAGCTTTTTCCGGGAAAAACCCTTTAAACAGCCCTGTGTAAACCATAAGCAGCACATTGAAATATCACCATGTCAGTTCTAAAAGGACAGTTTCATATCTGCTGCAGTTTATAATCCGTTCATCATACATTCTCTGTTAACTTGCTTAGTGCTGATTTTTTCCACTGGACAGCAATGTTGAAGACATGAAATCTAGTCCATTGATTTAGAATACATGCATATTAAACTATTTGTGCATCCATTGACTCATGGCAACTAGAATTTAACAGACAGGACAGGAAAAAGTTAAAACTTGTCAATGTAAAGTAGATATGAATGATAAAAATGCACATTATTTAAATGGTTGTCTTTAAAGAGATAAGGAATTGTTACAGAGGAGCTGGAAGGGGTGATTTAGGATATTTTGAATTATCCTATTATGGAATTCTAGGTTAATAGAGGAGTGGTTGTGTCCCATGACCCTCATGTCTTAGCCAGTGCAGACAGCAACTAGGTATGGTAGATGATCTCTCTTGAGGACTTACATTGAAAGCCCGTTGATTTCAATAAGAGCCTTGCATTTTCCGCATGATGGCGCTGAGATGAAAATTACCAGTTGATACTGTAATTCTTTATAACATAGAGCTGATCAGTGGGGGTTCCAGCCTATCATCAAGGGCCCTTTCAAATAAAAAGCCATTATCCACAGCATAAAACCCCTTTAAAACATAATTTCATTCTCTTGAAATAGCCTGCAAATATGAAAACATCTGTTCATTTTTTATGGAATCGAAACAGAATTTTTTACAAGCTTAGCAATTATCTCTGAAACAGGTATCATGATTATATATGACACACTCAGTATATCAAATCCCAAATCTGAGCTAAAGGGGTATTTCCACCTGGAAAAGTAGGATACTGCAGCTTTCTGCTGCAGTTGCAGAGAATGGAGAGGTGGCTACGCATGTGCGCCTCTCTCACTTCACCCCAGGAATTCTGTGTAGCTAAGTTCTCCAGGAATTCTGTATACTTCTACGTATGGGGATTCAGAGTATAACTTTCTCAACTGTATTCAGAACTCCCATAGAAGTGAACAGAGAGTGTTGCGCATGCGCTGCCGCCTTCTGTCTCTCTGCTGTCTCAGCAGAAGACTGCAGGATACTAATTTCCCAGATTACAATACCCCTTCATGGATGGTGTCAAATTGGAGAGCAAAACCTCCAAACAAGATAATATAGAGAGATGTTATAAGTTGTTTCCAAAGGGTTAATGTGCAATTTATGGTTAATAAAGAGAAAGGTAGAGGTTGTAAAGATCACACTGGTGATCTATGCTTACTGTGTACGTCGGTAGCAGAGCACAGCGTACACATAAGCTTATCCATAGGGCTCCAACTACCAGATGTGGGAAAAAGAGTGCCCTTTTGGCATCTATTGGGACTGATATATGATTTTATACTTCAAACAATAAAGTATAAAATTGTGGACTAAACGATTACTTAAAGCACTATACAGTAAGAAAAAGTATATAAAATTTTTAGTTTTAAAATGGGACCCTCTGGGTGATTTATTGTACTCTAAGACAAAACAGTGGATACACCACAGCCCTTTTTTGAAGGTGGTCACTGGGAACTTTACGAGGCATATATCGTGAACATAGATAATTGACGTAATCTGGGCACACCTTTAGAGTTAATTTGATTGCTGGAGACTAATAAAGTAGATTACATGAGAGTTATGTAGTCACTGCTGTATTATCCGCTACATTCTTGCATGTCTCATTTTGGAGACATGTTAGGGTATGTTTACATGGCTTATTTTAGAGCACATTTCACAGCGTACTGCGTTTAATATGCGGGCAAATGCGCCTCATAATTACGGTAATCCATAGCTCTCATAGAGAACTATGGATTACGCCTCGTCCCCCCGCACGTACAATACGATCGTATTATACGCGCCGGGAGAAAAGTGATATGAGTAATGCAAGTCTATGGGGCCAGCGGGTGAGCATTTATTAATGCTGTGTACTAGTTAAGGTATACCCATTTACTTCTGTTTACTATTGTCCTAGTATCTTGCATAATTATGATCACATCCAACAGTTGTTGCCTTTAGCATGTCAGCTAAAATTAACCATATAAAGACATAAAACCATTTCCACCACCATTTAGTAGATCTGTCTAGGAGAAAAAAACACTCCAGACACATCGGTAGAGTAACACTAATCTGCCTATATGTATTCTTGTAGCCAAAGCAGTATATATACTAAGGCATGTGTTAATATCTTACCCCTCATATTAAGTGCCTGTAGTACTCCAGAGGACTATTAGTATAATGTAAATCAGCAGTGTTCAATCTTTCTGGAGTGGTACCTGCACTGTCAGTATGTTATTGTTCTGGGATGCCAAGTGTCAGCATGCCATGAAACTAGAATGCTATTAATTCATGCCTTCTCCCGCCGCCTAGAAGTTCTGGGCATTCAACCTACTATTTTCTTCTGTTAGCCTGGAAAAAAGAATATTAGCAGACAGAGATGCAGAATAATAATATTCTTTTTCAGCAGTATTTTTAAATTGGTATTTTTCCAATGGAGATACATTGAATTTAAAAGAGAAGATACCAGGTTAGATATATTACAGTGCTGTGCACATAAATTGTTAGAAACTAGAAATCTGATCTACCCCCTTTCGGCCCTGTTTGTCTTTTTTGTCTGTCTGTTTTTACCCAAACTCCCTATCAAACTATGTTTTCTATCTATCTATCTATCTATCTAAAAAAACTATCAATCTATCTATCAACTATCTATCTATCGGGGCAGAGAAACCTTAGGCATTCGCATGTTTTCTGCCCTAGGGGGAAAAAAAGCGGATCCCCTGCAAGCAACACATCACCAAGGTTACCTGGTTTGGTGGGGTAGAAGCCATCCAGGTAGATTGGAGCCATCCAGCCAAAATGTCCTCAACAATATTAACAGTCGGTGTCAAGTCCCCCTCTTTTGGCTCACATATATAAATACATTGGTGTGTCAAGTAGTCATCCAACCACGTAGTATTTCGCTTACAAACTGACACAGGACCCACTATATATTACTACTAGTAAATATCCTGTCCCAGGACAACAGCTGTCAGAGGATATGCATCCACTGAAGGGCAGAGTTCTTGTCCTAGGACACGACTGCAATCTATATATGGTATGGCTGGGCACAGTGATTGACAGTCGTCATTGAGATAAGTACACAGCAGTAATTCTGTGCACTGTTCTCCATTGTAACAGTGATCTGAAGATCACAGTTACAAGTCCCCTATGGGAACAATGAAAAAAAGTAAAAACGTGAAAAAAAGTAAAACATAAAAAATAAAATAAAAACCTGTATATCAGCCTTTTCCCCTTTACAAATGCCCGTCGCCCCCAAAAAGATTTAAAAAAAAGTATGCCTATCTGATATCGCCACGTGCGTAACGACCTATCCTATAAATCGATGAAAACTTTAAAAAGGGAAACCCGTAATAAAAGTTATGCCCCCCCCTTTCTAGGAAAGGGACAAACAATTTTAAGACAAAGCTGTTTTTTACGCTGCTCCCCCTTTTTCGGGAAATGCTGGAGTGTTAGAGCATTTAATCTCAAATCTTAAATTTATGATTTGGTTTTTTAACCCCCCCCCCAATGGGTATCCCCCCCACACTGACAGTTAAATTCCCTGTTTTTTTTATCTATTCAAAGGAAAAAATTTTTTCAGTTGAGGTGGGGGGGGCTAACCTCAGTTGGGCGGGGGATAAAAAAATTGCTCTTTTTAAAAGATCTTTTTTTGGCGAAAACTGAAAAATTTTTAGCACTAAAAAACTTTAAAAAAATCTGCATCTTAAAAGAAAAAAGGGACACAGGGACTGGAAAAAACAAAAGTCGACACTAGTTTTTTTGTTTCGGCCCCCCCAGCAAGGGGGCATAATCTAAGTGACAGGTTCTCTTTAACATGCATGGTGAACAGCGTAAAAAAAAAAGTTGGGTATCACTGTAATTATATTGACCTGCTGAGTAAAGCAAGCATGCCACTTATACTGCACGGTAACCGCTGTGAAAAAATAAAAATAAAAAATACCAGGATCATTGTATTTTGTTCAAAACACTTAACACGAAAACCTTAATAAAAAGTGATCAAAGCATCATATGAAGCCCGTAAGGATAGCAATAAAAATGTCAACTCGTCCCACAAAAAACAGGCTCTTAATCAGAAAAATAAAAAAAAAGTTATGACTACTAGACTATAATGAAATAAAAGTATGAAAGCAATAAAAGCTAACAAACTATATAAATATTATATTTCATTGTAATTGTACCAACCCGCATATTAAAGTTATCCTGTCATTTATACTGCGCGGTGAACACTATTAAAATGAAGCCCGAAAAAACAATGATGGAACTGTTTTTTTTTCCCCCCCCTTTTTCAGGGCCCCCTGCCAAAAAACTAGGGAAACACCTGTGCCCCCCAAAATGCCAATACACCCCTAAAGAACCCTGAGGGGATTTGAACCCAAAAAAGGGGGTGACTTCTGGAAGGTTTCCCCTTTTCGAATTTTTGGGGGGCTTTGCAAATGTAACATCGCACCCCCAAAAAATCTGTTTTCCAAAAGCCAGTGCCCTCCCCTGTATGCCCGCGTCACCCAAACAAGGGTATTGCAGAATTTGGGAAGAAATTGTGTAACAAATTTGGGATATTTTTTTTCCAGGTTTTTCTTGAAACTTTTTCCTTTTGGGTCAATACTCACTATCCCACGATATATTCCTTAAGTGGTGTATTTTTCCCAAGATGGGTTTTTTTGGGGGATCCTTTAAATTTTGCACCTTGGGGTACCGAAAACCCGGAATGGCGCCAAAATAAAATCGTAATGAAAATGAACCCAAAAAGCCCTGGGTCAATCCTACTAAGGCTTTGTTTGTAAATAGCGCCCCGGGCCACATATAGAACTTTAAAAACAGCAGAATTGGGGGAATCGATATTAAGTGCTTTTTCACTGGTCACACTACCGTGCCATGAATAATGGGAAAAATTAAAATCTGCAAAAAAGGGAAATTTCGTCACACTTTGTTTTTTAAATTTTTGTGAAACACCTAATGGTTAAAAAACTTCCAAATTTTATTTTTTTAAACTATACTAAAGGGTATAGTTTCTTATGTGGAGTCATTTATTGGGGTATCTAATTTCATCTCCTCAAAACCAGGTCAAAACTGGTCCCTACAAAAATCAATGTTGCGAATTTTCTTGAAAATGTGAAAAATTGCTACTTAATTTCTAAGCCTAACGTCATAAAAAAAAAGACATTTAAAAAATGAGTCAAACCCAAAGAACATAGGTAGATGCAGTTAAAAAACTATTTTTTTGGGAAAATCTTTCACCAGAAATTTTTTTGAACTTTGAAACTTTTCAAAATCTTCACATTTTGATATTTTTCACAAATAAGGATTATATGGACTATTGTCGGAGTTGATTTTAGGGACCCACTTTGCCTCGCTGTCTTCGCTACCTATACGGTGCCCCGCCCGATCTCGCTTCAACTTATAGACTGATGTGATGACATCATCACACTAATCGTAATCAAGAGGAGGCTGGGGGGTTCTGAGTCTCCCCACCTAATTTCACAGGGCACCATGGGGGAAAATAAAGGGGCTAAGATTAAGCCCCCCTGCCCAAATGATACATTTAATATAAATAAAAATATATCAAACGCTATAACACAAAGTACTGAGAATAAAACCACTAAATAATGGTCATACAGTTACCAAATTACACTGCTACATAAAACCAGAATCGCAAGACTAAAATTACCAATAATTAAGACCAAATACCGCCACATCATTACCACATATCACCACCACATAGTGACTGAATAATACCACCACACCATTACTGAATATAAACCATTACACTTTGCACACACATATAAGTGATTACAGTTCAGGTACATTTAGTGACTCAAAGGTGACGTTTCTCCAATGAATTGTTCACGTTCCCTTTTCTTTTCTATCCGGTCTACACCTTCATGCTGACTTCTCCCAGCCAACACTCGTCCCTGCAGATCTGGACACAAATATCTTAGAATCCTCACTTTTCCAGCAACTCCTTACTTATAGGTATATAAGTCCCCTCAGTTAGGTAGCTCTATAGCTCCCCTCATCAGATAGGAAGCTATATAGGTCCCCTCAGATAGACAGGTATATACATATGTCCCCTCAGTTAGGCAGTTATATAGATATATCCCCTCAGTCAGACAGGTGTGTGTATATATATATATATATATATATATATATATATATGTCTCCTCTGGCAGGCAGGTATATAGATATATGTCCCCTCAGGCAGGCAGATATATAGATATATGTTACCTCGGGCAGGCAAGTTTATAAATATATGTCCCCTCTGGCAAGCAGGAATGTAGATATATGTCCCCTCAGTAACACAGATATATAGATATAGGTCCCCTCAGGCAGGTATATAGATATATCCCCTCAGTCAGGCAGGTATATAGATATATGTCCCCTCAGGCAAGCAGGCATATAAATATAGGTCCCCTCAGCCAGGCAGGCATATAGATATAGGCCCACTCAGTTAGGTATATAGATATAGGTCCCCTCAGGCAGGCAAGTATATAGATATATGTCCCCTCAGACAGGTATATAGATAGATACATGTCCAAACAGGCAGGTATATAGTCATTTATTGGTCCCCACATGCAGGTATAATCTATGTGTCCATTCAGGCATGTATACAGTTAGCTGTATGTCCCCAAAGGCATGTATTTTTATATCTATATGTCCCCACAAGCAGCTATATAGATATATATAGGTCCTTATAGGCAGGTATATAAATAGATATAGGTCCCCTCAGGCAGGCATATAGATAGTTATAGGTCCCCACAGGCAGGTAAATAGATATATGTAGGTCCTCACCGGCAGGTATATAGATAGATATAGGTCCCCAGAGGCAGGTATAGAGATATAGGTACCCACAGGCAGGTATATAGATATATATAGGTCTCCACAGGCAGGTACATACACTACCATTCAAAGGTTTGGTTTCACTTAGAAATTTCCTTATTTTTGAAAGAAAAGCATAGTTTTTTTCAATGAAGCTAACATTAAATAAATCAGAAATACACTCAATACATTGTTAATGTGGTAAATGACTATTCTAGCTGCAACGTCTGGTTGTTAATGCAGTATCTACATAGGTATATTGAAGCCCCTTTTTCAACACCACCAGTGTTCTAATGGTACATTGTGTTTGCTATCTGTGTAAGAAAGCTATTGGATATTTTGAACACCCTTGAAAACCCTATAAAGCTATAAAACTGACCTTCCTTTGAGCTAGTTGAGAATCTGGAGCATTACATTTGTTGGTTCGATTAAACTTGCAAAATGGCCAGAAAAAGAGAACTTTCATGTGAAACTCGACAGTCTATTCTTGTTCTGAGAGATAAAGTCTATTCCGTGCGAGAAATTGCCGAGAAACTGAAGATTTCCTACAATGGTGTGTACTATCCCCTTCAGAGAAGAGCACAAACAGGCTCTAACCAGAGTAGAAAGTGAAGTGGGAGGCCCCGCTGCAGAATTGAGCAACAAGACAAGTACATTATAGTCTCTAGTTTGAGAAATCAATGCCTCATAGGTCCTCATCTGACAGCTTCATTTAACAGTACCCGCAAAACGCCAGTGTCAACATCTACAGTGAAGAGGCGACTCCGGAATGCTGGCCTTCAGGGCAGAGTGGCAAAGAAAAAGCCATATCTGAGAAATAGCTAATAAAAAGAAAAGATTAATATGGGCTAAAGAACACAGACATTGGACAGAGGAAGATTGGAAAAAAGTGTTATGGACAAATGAATCAAAGTTTGAGGTGTTTGGATCACACAGAAGAACATTTATGAGGCGCAGAACAACTGGAAAGATGCTGGAAGAGTGCTTGACGCCATCTGTCAAGCATGGTGGATGTAATGTGATGGTCTGAGGTTGCTTTGGTGCAGGTAAAGTGGGAAATTTGTACAAGGTAAAAGGGATTTTGAATAAGGAAGGCTATCACTCCATTTTGTAACGCCATATGTGGACAGTGCTTGTTTGGAACCAATTTTATCCTGCAACAGGACAATGACCCAAAGCACACCTCCAAATTATGCAAGAACGATTTAGGAAAGAAGCAGGCAGCTCGTATTCTATCTGTAATGGAGTGCCCAGCGCAGTCACCAGATCTCAGCCCCATTGAGCTGTTGTGGGAGTAGCTTGACCATATGGTACGCAAAAAGTGCCCATCAAGCCAATCCAACTTGTGGGAGGGGCTTCTGGAAGCATGGGGTGAAATTTCTCCAGATTACCTCAGAAAATTAACAGCTAGAATCCAGGAAGGTAGAGTTTAAACCATCGGCACCACCTTCAATGCCCAAACAGCAGCACTAAATGCAGTTCTGAACACATGTAACAACTTATCATCGTGCTAGTGGTGCAGTTAGAATGCCAAAGGTCTGTCATGCTGTAATTGCTGCAAAGGGAGCATTCTTTGACGAAAGCAAAGTTTGAAGTAGAAAATTAAATGTAAAATGTCTGGACTATATTTCTATTCATTTTGCAACTAAGTTGATAAATAAATGTATGAGTTTTCAGGGAAAACACAAAATTGTCTGGGTGAACCCAATCTTTTGAAAGTTAGTGTAGATATATGTCCCCTCAGGCAGGTAAATGGATAGATATAGGTCCCCACAGGTAGGTAACCGGCATTAAAAATAATAATATTAATACTTACCTTACCTCTTCCCCAGCTGAGCGTCTTCCTCTTCTGCCCGACACTGGCGGCATGACGTCATCACGCCGCTAGTGCCGGGACGCTCCTCCGGCAGCTTGGGTCAAATACCAGGAATTACAAAACGTAACAAATATCAAAGGCTCATGGAAAACACACCAAAAAGAAGTTTTTATTTTTTTTACACTTTAAAACATTTTTTTTTTTTTACTTTAACGTTGAGTCCCCCTAGGGTGCTTCATCACTAGGGGGCGCGATCATTTATACAGAATAATGCATTGTAATAAAATGCATTAGGGTGTACAAAAATGGCGGTTTTACTACTTCCTGCAGGCTTTCAGCTGCCATGTTAAACAATTGGGAGCCCGCGATTTTGCCACGGATGCCCCGATCGAGGTGAGGAACAGTGTGCAGCACCGTTTCTCATTGATTTAGACTCTGTGGCTATCTTTGATGCGGCGTCCAAGGGGTTAAACAGTGCAGGATGGCGACGGCACCATCCCACGCTGTAACCGCCAGTTAGCAGCTAATACCCTATATCTAACAAATATCAGTGGCACACTAAAGACTAAATAAAACCTCAAGGTATATAGGAATATTCCTATATACCTTGAGGTTTTATTTAGTCTTTAGTGTGCCACTGATATTTGTTAGATATATGCTATTGCCTTTTTAGTGTGCACCTATGCTTGCGTTTTTCAGAATATATTTTAGATGTGCACAGCTTCATTATGTTTAGCAGCTAATACCCGGCATGCCAAACATAAAAATATGGAGACGAAGTCCATGCAGGCAAAAAATTTGCTGAAAGGAATGGGAGGCCAGTTGAGGAGCTGTAGACAGACCTGAAAGTGGTACAAAATGAGAAATCTTGGAGAAACGATCTGTGGCCACCCAAATGACTGTATGATTAGAGGAGATTGATAGATCTGTAATAAAGTCCATAGCAATATGGGTCCAGGGTTTTTCAGAAATATGCAAGGTATCAAGCAGGCCGAAGGGTTTGAGATGAGAAGTTTTATTTTGGGCACAAGTGGAGCAAGCGAGAACAAAATCTTTGACATCTTGACCAAGATTAGAACACTAATAACGTTGAGAGATCAATAGGAAAGATTTTCAAATTTGGGGGTGACCAGTTAGCTTGGAAGAATGACCCCATTTAAGAATTCTTTTTCTTAGAGCTGGACGCAAAAAAGTTTTCCTTGGAGGAAGCTGTTGGTGGTTGATGGGAGATGTGGCAATCAGACCTTCAGGAGGAACGATGTGCTGAGGTGTAGAGTCAAATCCAGCAGTATTTGAGGAAGGAGAGAGAGCATCTGATTTTACATTCCTCTCCGCAGACCTAAAGTACAATAGGAAATCAAATTGAGAGAAGAAGAGAGAGACTATCTAGTTTGCCAGAGTGTTTAACAACTGCAATCTGGGGATGAATGAGATTCTTCTGGTCAGTGTAGATATTCAACAGATGGTGAGCTCTCTAGAAGATGGTGCCACTCCTTTAAAGCCAATTTAATGACAAACAATTCTCAATACCCAATGATTAGGGTATAGGGATAGTTCTTTTCTGAAGGAGAGAAGGTTTTTGAGAAAAAAACAGGGGATGGTGGTCTTGCCTAAAAGAGTCTTCTGCGTGAGCACAGCTCCAGCTCCCACAGATGAGGTGTCCACCTCATGGTAGAAGGGTTTTTCTGGATCCCCTTGAGTCAAAACAGATGCTGTGGCAGACGTGCCTTAGGATGAACAATGGCTTCTGCTTCAAGCAGCCAGAGTTTAAGGTTACAATTTTTCTTGGTTAAATCCACTATAGGCACCTCCACGACGGAGAATTGGGATTATACTGACAATGGTAATTTGCAAATCCCAGGAAGTATTGGATAGGCCAAAATCCAACAGGTTGTGGCCAATGAAGATCAGCAAACAACTTGGCAGGATCCATCTTTAGACCTTTGTCACAGACGATATACCCAAGGAACGGTAGACTGATCTGTATGAATATGCATTTCTTGACTTTGTCGTAGAGGTGGTTGGTTTGTAAGTATTTTAGAACCAGCCACACATGGTCACGATGAGACTTAAAGGGGTTGTCTCACTACATTGATTCATCTTACCTCAGTTCTGTTTTCTTGGTTTCATTTTGAACTCAGGGGCGTGTTTACTGGCTTCTACTAAGCTGCAGTAGAAGCCAGGTCTGTAACTATAGCAGCCTATCAGGAGAGATCAAACAGGTTTGCAGCTATAGCAACCTGAGGAGCTGATGCAGTCCATACAAGAGGGGATATCTAGGAATAGGTAGGACACTGTTGATGGACATATATTGCAAAGTGACTTGTTTTTGCAAGATCTTAAAAAGCAATCTTTGTAGTGAGACAACCCCTTTAAAGGGAACCTGTCATATAGGTTATGCCCCCCTTGCTGAGGGCTGCACAAGCTAGTGTCAGACATGCTGTTTCCAGCGCTGTGTCCCTTTTTCTGTAAGATGCTGTAGTTTTAGAGCATTTACCCCTCAAATCTTATTCATGAGTAGGTGTTAGCCCCACCCACCAAATGCTAGCCCTGCCCACTTAAAGTTATTCTCATGATTCTACCTATTCAAAGTAATAGGTTTATCAGTTGAGGTGGGCGGGGCTAGCCTCTGATGGGCAGGGTTTGAAAAAAACTGACTTTTTGAATGACTCTTCGAATGACTCTTCTGGCTGAAAACTGCAGATTTGAGCATTAAATACACGAAAACTACAGCATCTTACAGAATCAGGGACACAGCACTGAAAACAGCAGGTCTGACACTAGCTTCTGCTGTCATCAGCAAGGGAGGCATAATCTATGTGACAGGTTCTCTTTAAGATCGGGAGAAAAGATCAAGATGTCATCAAGATAGACTAAAAAAAATGTTTAGTCTGCCTGAACAGGCACCAAAAGAGGTAACATATAGAGTAGTTTCCCATCTTCTATTGATGTCACCTTACCGACGGCAGGTGGGCTTATTACAGTTGATCAAAAATGTACACTAAGAGCGACATGTATGATATTTGGTGCCGAGACGCCATTTCTTTGCACACAATAGTAGTGTAGAATGTTCCTGAATCTATGAACGGTCTACTGCAGGTCATAAATCGGGCACATTCTAGTACAAACACAACACTTCTGGCTCAGGTAAACCACTGTTAAAGTGGTTTACCTGTTCCAGCAGTAATGCGCCTGGATTTGCCGCACTGAAGCTATAAATGTGTAGCTTCCTACAGTTGTAGTGCGACACGCCCCTCAATCTCAGGTACATTACAAAGTGCCGCGGGTGCTCTGTAATGCGCCTGATATTGGATTGTGCCTTGTTAAAAATATACTGAATGGACTGCGCTAGTTCTTGGACTGCAAAGACGCCAGACTTTTGGCATTCATACCCCTAAGAACCTCAAATTTTCATGTATCTAGAGTAGTAGAAATGCTTTCCAATAATTCCTACATTCCTTTTGACTGTTTCTTAATGCTAGTAGAGTGCTGATGATATCGGATTGTATCAAGATAAACTACGACACAGAAGTATAAGAGTTCTTGAAAGATTTCATTGGCAAAGTCTTGGAAGACAGCTGGAGCATTGCAGGGACCAAAAGACATCAGAAGGTACTCGAAGTGTTCATCACAGGTATTGAAGGTGGTATTCCATTTGTTGTCTTCAAGGACACAGATCAAATTATAGGCTCCTCGCAAGTTGAGTTTACTGAAGATCCTGGCCCCATGTAAATGGTAAAAAGCTTGAAGATCCGGGGTAATGGATACTATTTTTTGACGGTGATATTATTTAAGCCCCAATAATCGATCCAGGGGTGACGAGAACCCTCCTTCTTTTCTACAAAAAATATCAGCACCAGCAGGAGAGGATGATTTGCAGATAAAACATTTTTGCTAATTTTCTTTGATATAGGCTGACATAGATGGAAGATCCAGAAGCAGAGTTGGGAGCATCAGTGGAGAAGTGGTTTACACCAGACAGAGTGGCGTGAGACACAGGGAGTGGCACTGTTGCCTCCCAGCAAGTGACTTTGACCGTTTGCCAATCAAGCACAGCAGTGTGGAGCTGCAATCACAGGAGACCCAGGAGAACTGCAGAAGTAGAATGCAAAATTACAAGGAACAAGATCTTATCCTTGTTCCACTCCTTGAGGGTCAGTACGATACTGGATGTTGCCTTTTAGGAATTCTCCATTAATGGAAAAGATTATTAGAGGCTTATCAAGTCAAATAACTGGAAGCTGAAATTTGGAGATCAAAGATGAATTAATGAAACCAGAATCCAGGAAGGCAGAAGCTTGAAACTTGACACCGGATGAGAAGCTGAGTGTGACCAGCATTGTCAGGCATGGAGAGGATGTATTTTAACCTAGGATCACCTCTCCCACAAAGCCTAAGAATTGATGTTTCCTGGACAAAATGGACAGTCGTTCAAGAAGTGAGCTTGGCTGACACAATACCAGCAGAGATTCCAGTGACACCTGTGAATACGTTCTTCCTCAGACACATGGGCTCTCTCCACTTGCATGGGCTCAGCAAGCTGAATCATTGGTGAAGAAAGTGGAGGCCTCTGAAAGGCTGGTTCTAGTCAAGGAAGTCGGCAGGGCCAGAAGGATTTTCATTGCTGGCGAAACTCCAGTTGCCTCTCAGCAAAACTTTTCTGGTGGCAAGAAAAATGAGGTCATCCAGAGAGGTTGGGAGCTCACAGCCAGCCAATTTATCTTTAATTCTTCTAGTGAGACCCTCACAGAAGGTTGCTACAAGAGCCTCTTTATTCGAGGCTAGCTCAGAGTATAGCGTATTGCCCCACTGTAGAATCTCCCTGACGAAGAAGGAACAGAGATGACGCTGCAGAGGAAGTGCGCCCAGATTCTTCAAAGACCTTGCGGAACACATCGAAGAAGAGTTGCAGGTTGAATGTCAGCAGATCCCCTCGCTCTCAGAGGGGTGTGGCCCAGGCCAGAGATTCTGCAGACAGTAAACTAATAAAGAAGGCCACCTTGGCACAGTCTGTGGGGAACTGATGCACCACATTTCCAAGTTTACACTGATTTAAGAAGAAACAGCAAGACTTGGGGTTCCCATCATAGCATGAAGGCAGAGGCAGGTGCAGAGCAGGACTTCTGGTGTTAATGGAAGTATCATCACAGGCGTGGAAGCAGTTGCAGGCACTGCGAGGCAAGCAGTTATGTCCTAAAGCATTCTGAAAAGTTGTTCTTGTCAGAGGCCTTGACGGTCCACTTGCGAGGTCTTGGACTTCGTGCATGGGCACCTTGGTGGGATCCATGGCCATTTTATACTGTCATGAAGGTAGCAGTGGATCCTCTGGGTCTACGCGAGAGATGACTGTGAACCACGCCAGGCAACAGAGTCTACGGAGCCCCCCTGCCTACACCAGCGCCCACCGAAAGGCAGGATGGGCTTTGCTGCAGAAGATTTCCAGGCCGCTACCCTTGATATGACCGCTTGCGGTGACAGCTAAGGTGCAGTGTGGTGCTGAGGGAGTAGACTGAGGCACAGTTGGTAAACAGGTTATAGGGTTAGGGCTGACGTCGATTAGGGCTGAGAAGTCAAGGTCCAGAGAATGGGTCAAGTACCAGGAATACAGAACATAACAATAGCAAAAACAAAAAACACACCAATAAACTGGCAAGAATTCTGGAGGAAGTGAAGTAAAAAGGGGTCCAGTGCCCAGTGATTTCCAATTAATGGTGCACACACCCTAATGAACAGGAACACGTGTGCCGGTCAAAGACAGCAAGCGGGAGCAGAGTAGGCTTGAGGATAGGTGAGCATTGGCTGGGCTGGGAGATGCAGACACAAGCACTTCCATAGTCCAGACCAAGGGCCACGGCGTGCATTGTGACATTAGTGACATCACACAGCCCGTCAGAGCCAACTACATCTATTGTGCAGGCAGGAATGGTGAACTTTTTGCAGTTTTGGTGCACTTTGCACAAAATCATGACAAAATATTGAATAAAGTCTACAGCAACCCTCCCATCTACTTTTGCTGACTACCACACTACTCAGCGGCATCGGCATCTAACATAGATTTTAATTAGATAGTCTATATTTAAATATCTGCCCTAGATTGCATGAAGATCTCTTCTTTCTTTTGGGTTTTGACATGTGTATTGTTATGTTATGTTTTTTAATTTTATACTTTGCATTATATTGTTTGTTTAAACTGCTTAATCTGTGGTTGCTATCAAATAATGCAATGATGCAACCATCAGTGTTATGTTACATCTGTATTATTTCTTAATTTTCAGAAACTTTAGCTTTCGGTTTATAGCGCCACTGGGCATAACTGTAAAATTAGTGGCAGAATATTAAAGTTAACGGATGGATATAACCTAGAACATTTTACATTGCATTAGGTTGGCATTATTGTGGACAAACATCCATAAAATTGCATTGGATGGCGATTATGTCATGTCTGGATTATATCTAATCTGAAGCCTGCAAACTGGAGTGGGCAATAGCATGAGAAAAAAAGCAGTAAGTTTGAGTAAAGTCAAAGAGAATGCCTAAATAAGGCAAATAATACAAACTATATTTTATTAAGTACATTGAATATCTATCTATCTATCTATCTATCTATCTATCTATCTATCTATCTATCTACTATTTCTGTGTTTGTGTGTATTTATTATATTTTATATATATATATATGTATCTTATATATATATAAAATTATATATATATTATAAATATATAATATAAAATATATTATAATATATATATATATATTATATATAATAATATTTTATTATATATATGATATATATGTATATATACACTCCCCGGGGCCCTTTATTAGGTACACCTGTCCAACTGCCGTTAACACTTAATTTCTAATAAAGCCAATCAAATGGCATATTTAGGCATGTAGACATGGTCAAGACAATCTCCTGCAGTTCAAACCGAGCATCAGTATGGGGAAGAAAGGTGATTTGAGTGCCTTTGAACGTGGCATGGTTGTTGGTGCCAGAGGTCAAAGGAGAATGGGCAGACTGGTTCGAGCTGATAGAAAGGCAACAGTGACTCAAATAGCCACCCGTTACAACCAAGGTAGGCAGAAGAGCATCTCTGAACGCACAGTACGGCGAACTTGAGGCAGATGGGCTACAGCAGCAGAAGACCACACCGGGTGCCACTCCTTTCAGCTAAGAACAGGAAACTGAGGCTCCAATTTGCCCAAGCTCATCAAAATTGGACAGTAGAAGATTGGAAAAGCGTTGCCTGGTCTGAGGAGTCTCGATTTCTGCTGCGACATTCGGATTGGTAAGGTCAGAATTTTGGGCCCGTCAACAACATAAAGCATGGATCCATCCTGCCTTGTATCAACGGTTCAGCTGGGTGGTTGGTGCCATGGTGTGGGGAATATTTTCTTGGCACTCTTTGGGCCGCTTGGTACCAATTGAGCATCGTTGCAACACTTTGTTGAATCTATGCCACGAAGAATTGGGGGCAGTTCTGAAGCAAAGGGGGTCCAACCGTTACTAGCATGGGTGTACCTAATAAAGGGGCCCGGGGAGTGTATATGTAATATGTGTTTTTATATTTTAATATATACATATATATATATATATATGTTTTAATGATATATATATATTATAAAATATATTTTTTTTTAAATATATATGAATTATTAGTGTATAAAATATAATATATATGATTTTTGAAACAAAAAAAAAAAAAAAAAAAAAAAATGTTAACAATTATGCACTACATGGAAAGACACATATGCATTAGGATTACCAAAATTATTTATATTTGCCAAAAGAATATACTGACATATACCAGTCAGAACGAGCCCAGAGGGTCACGCTGTTGACCTCAGTCTGACAAATATCTCTACAAAAATATTTATCATGTACGCCAGAAACTTTCCCAACATGCATGCTAATCTTAGGGAAAATGTGATTTAAGCCTTCCCTTTAAACTGAATTTTATAGCTTGTTGAACCACTCTGGGACCCAGTTAGATTTTTGAGAAGACAGACAATAAGATTATATTTAATAGAAAACAGACCAAAAAGATGCCAGCAGCATATTTAAAGGCACTTTGGCTACCAGCCCTGCATGTATAGCTATTTCTCTTAAAACATTGCTGCTCTTTATAGAACAGTATTTTCCTGTGAAAGAACTTTAAAACAAGAGCACATTTATGCAACATATTGAAAGACTTTATATATAGGAATCATGGAGGAATTGAGACATGGATGAATTTTGTGCTTGGATCCCCTTCCATTAGCCGTGTTGCTAACAATTAGCAATTAACAATTAGCAATTAGTACTTGCTCTAATAGACCTGGCCCTGGTTAGCCATTTAATTAAAAGGCAGGCATGTAATACTACATTTGTGCCTTAGCCCCAGCATCAATGATAATCAATAACCAATGGCAGCTTTCCCACCTGATAACAACAGATTGCTGATTAGTTTGACCTAAACCATTTAGCTAATCACTGGGTCAGCCATAATTTAAGAAGAGGTTGTCTTAATGAGACAGTTTTTTAATGTTCAACCCTTTTTTTTGCTGTACATTGTGTTCATTTTTATCAAGAGCAATAACTTCTTTATATGCATATGATGTCTTATTTTTTGTGGGATAAGATGTGCTTTTTAATGGTACAAATGACCCTACGCAATTGCGCCTTTTTTGTGGGTGCTTGGTTTTAATGGAGTTCACTCCATGGTACAAAATACGTGCTATTTTTATTCTGCAGGTTTGTATGATTCCGGTGGTAACAAAGTTCTTTTTATGATCTAGTACTTTAAAAAAAAATAAAAACGTTTTTATTTTTTAAATGTATTTTTTAAATATTTTCTGTGACCAATAACTTTTTCTAATTTTTCCATTTATTAACCTGAATTAGGGATCTTTTTTTGAAGTCTGAAGTACAGACAGTCCCCAACTTGCCCCTTTTTTCAACTTACACTGTCCCCCTAGTTACAACGGAGGCCTAGGGGCATGCCGCACTTTTAGTTCCATGTTCCACAGCAGATAGTAGCTTGGGGAATGAAAGTTCTACATCCCCACAGTTTGAGGTGAAATCTTCTTAACAGGAGCACAGACAGCAAAACAATTGTAAAACCCTTCTTTCCACTATCCAATGGAGTTACATTGAATAATTTACCGTTCCCGACTTACATCAAATTCAATTAAAAAAACAAACCTACAGTCCCTATCCCATTCATAACCCGGGGACTGCCTGTATAGTTTTTTTTGGTACATGTCACTTTTAATAGATCAGACTTTTAAGGATGCGATGACATAAATTATCTTTTTTATATTTGTACTTTTTGTAAAGTGGCAAAAGATGGGTGTTTTAAACTTTTAATATTTTTTATATCTTTAAAAAATTGTTTTTTTAAATTTTGACATATACTTTTTTTTACCCTCAAGGGGAATATTTCGGCAAGTGCAAAATACCAGTCAGAAATCCCAGCTGGTACTTGCACTGTTTTGTGGCTATGCACATGGCCACAAGGGGATGACTTTTCTCTGCGGTTTGCGGAGAAAAGCCCTCCTACTTCACGAAAACCGGGCAGAAGAATGAACACGTTGAATGTTTGTCGGGCCGCTGCACGGGTTTTCCATTTAACGTCCATTTTAAAAGTTGTCACCTGGTTTACAGACCATCTGAAAAACCGGGTGAAAACCCGTGCTGTGGGAACAAACCCTTAGGGTTCTTGATCACTAGGGGCTGCTTTGCTTGTACACTGCTCTGCACTGTAGAAAGGTGGTAGTCATGGAGACCTCCATAACGCACAAGATTACAATGACAACTTGATGGCACTTCACGACCTCGTTGGGGGATTGGCGATCGATCGAAAAATGGAACTGTGTGCAGCACAATTCCTTAATCCCATAGATGCAGCAAAAGTGTTTTACATTGCATATAAGGGATTAAAGGCCACAATCACAATCCTCTCTGATCCTGGCTGCTAGTGGCAGGTCCCGGATCAATGTTAAATGTCAGTGAAAGGTTATACCTCAGTGCAGATTTAAACAGTGCAGATTTTCTCCCAGTTTGACCATAAATTTTGCCCAGCATAAATCTGACAAAATCTGAACCAATTAGTGCAGATTTTTGCATAGAGATTTTATGCTGGGGGTCCACTGTAGAAAAGTTATGCACCTTTCTAATATTTTGTGTTTCAGTTCCCTGTGTTTAAGTATCGTATTTTTCAAACTACAAGATGCACTTTTTTCCTCCAAATTTCGGAGGAAAGTGGGGATGCATTTCATAGTCTGAACGTAGTATTACAGACAGGAAGCTGTAAGGGGGTCATGCTATATCCCAAAATGGTACCAATAAAAACTACACTTCAGCCTGCACTTTTTACTGTTTTCCTCCTCTAAAACCTAGGTGTGTCTTATCTTAAATCCATCAGATAACACAATTTCAGGTACAAAAAATATATTGATCAAATCTTAAAAGTTAATTGTGTATATGTGCAGCACAAGCAGTAAAGTGAATCTGCATAAAGCAGAGGTGATTGCGCTGCGCTCAGTGATTAATGATTATAAGTACTTTTGTAGTATTCAGAATATGTTTTACATTATCTGAACACACCACAACCTCCTGATTTAGCTTTTGATGCCAGTAACATCCAAAAACATCTACAAGTAGGGGGAAATGTACAAAACTGTCTATGTATAAGACTTTGTTGCCATAGCAACCAATCAGAGCTCTTCTTTCATTTTTTCAGAGCACTAAATTAAATGAAAGGGGAGCTCTGATTGGTTTCTATGGGCAACAAGGAAAGCCTTACATCTAGACAGCTTTCATATATAAGGCCCATAGTTTTTAAGAATCATAAGGGTATGTTCACACAGCTTATTTTGGTGCGTATTGCGTGTTATACACGACAAAATGCGCGCTGCAATTAAGGTAATCCATAGCTCTCATAGAGAGCTATGGATTACGTGTCGGGGGGAGAACTGACGCGTGGGGGGAGAATTGAAATGTCAATTGTTCGCTGCGATTACGCATCGCTAACAAGGCATGTCAAAGACGCCGGAAATATGAGCCGATGAGCGCATGCTTCCAAAGCACCCGGTGTATTATGGCGTGTACTGTAGGCGCCGCAATACACTGTGTGAACATACCCTAAGAGAAACCAATGTGATTGTCCAGTCAATTTTGCAAAAGGTGACATGTCCCATTACACAATCACTGTTTTTTTGCTCTATTTTACACCAGAACGACTCTTGACGCCCTATTCCTGACATAAATGAATTGTAATTTACCAAAATTAGGCGCATTATACGCTGAGCACAACACATTGTAATGCGCCTAAAAAGTCGCATTACACACACTAGTAATGATACCCTGTGCGCCTCCATTATGCAATGTACCTTGATAGGTGCATTACATACACTATTAATGATATGCTATGTGCCGCAATTGCGCAATGCGCCCTTTTACATAATCTTAAAAAAATTGGGAATCTCACAAAAGAACAGAGAGTGACTTTTGATCACTATATTTACTATTTTGCTGTAGGCAAACTTAAACGCTATCAGTTCTCTATCTGTAAAACACTAAAATGTAACTTTTGATATGTATAACTCTTAACCTCTATACACATATATATATATATATTATCAAATCTGGTGGAGCACCACCTGTTAACAGGAGAGCCTTATATCTATAGCTCCAATAAGGGATCCCAAGCCTACTACCTGGGCAGTCGTCCCTAATCTCATGGACACAAAACAAATAAGGCCCCCTTGTGACACCATCTGCAGCAGGTGACAGTTCTAGACAGAGGTGAGAAATCACAATTTAAAACGTCATATCTGACCTCCCCTGCCTTTTTAGGCACATTAAGGGCAACATGTATGAACCTGTTTAGGTCTTAAACTCACTTTTTTGTCCATATGTTACTATGGGCAAAAGAGTGAGTTTTAGACCTAAACAGTTTCATACATGTGGCCCTTACTAAACAAGGTAAAAGAGATCAAACAAAAAAGAAAAAGAGGACTTAACACCCATAATCATAAAATTTATATAATTTTATTGTAAATAAATAAAAAATTTATAAAAAATTACAATTACATATATAAATCGACATAAAGGGACGACAACCAACAAAACTAATAGTAAGGAAGCATGTTCAAAGAATATGTAGTATCGATCTTTCTAACATATATAACAATAAATATCCCGTTAATAAATCTATTTAAACAAGGTAAGATTATGCAGCACAATCAGTATCATTAATGTAACATATTGTAAAAGACTTAGTTACCCATAGTAAAGCGCACTGCATCAACTTGCCCCTGCACCCCAACGCATGTTTCGCCTCTGCTTTTTTCTTGGTGGTCACATTTACTCATTATATATAATTTCTTTTTCACGTTCAGTGACTTTTATTCACTTTATTATCACTTCCTCTGACTTACCTATCTTCACTTATTTCATTTCATGCACACTGAGTTCATCTCTTTCAGCAATATCATCGCTGAATAGTTGGATTTTCTTTGGTCCATTTTAGTGCGGTTCGTGAACGGAGACTATGTACCCACGTATGCGCACTATGAATAACTCCTGAAATCGTGGCATTTTACCGCACATGCGCACTTACAATATTAAGACGCCAGAGTTTCTTATACATTAGATTGAGTTTTACTTATATTGCCATACATATTTATGAATGATTTTGCTTCCTAAACATTTGGATATATATATTTTAAAAAATATATATAATATATATAAAATTTTTAATAAATATAAATTTTTACACTCACCGGCCACTTTTTTAAAGGTACACCTGTCCAACTGCTCGTTAACACTTAATTCTAATCAGCCAATCACATGGCGGCAACCCCAGTGCATTTAGGCATGTAGACATGGTCAAGACAATCTCCTGCAGTTCAAACCGAGCATCAGTTATGGGAAGAAAGGTGATTTGAGTGCCTTTGAACGTGGGATGGTTGTTGGGCCAGAAGGGGTGGTCTGAGTATTTCAGAAACTGCTGATTCCTGGGATTTTCACGCACAACCATCTCTAGGGTTTTACAGAGAATGTCCGAAAAAGAAAAAACATCCAGGGGAGCGCAGTCCTGTGGGCGAAATGCCTTGTTGATGCCAGAGGGGCAAAGGAGAATGGGTAGACTGGTTCAGCTGATAGAAAGGCAACAGTGACTCAAATAGCCACCCGTTACAAACCAAGGTAGGCAGAAGAGCATCTTTGAACGCACAGTACGGCGAACTTTGAGGCAGATGGGCTACAGCAGCAAGAAGCCACACCGGGTGCCACTCCTTTCAGCTAAGAACAGGAAACTGAGGCTCCAATTTGCCCAAGCTCATTGAAAATTGGACAGTAGAAGATTGGAAAAACGTTGCCTGGTCTGATGAGTCTCGATTTCTGCTGCAACATTCGGATGGTAGGTCAGAATTTGGCGTCAACAACATGAAAGCATGGATCCATCCTGCCTTGTATCAACGGTTCAGGCTGGTGGTGGGGGTGTCATGGTGTGGGGAATATTTTCTTGGCACTCTTTGGGCCCCTTGGTACCAATTGAGCATCGTTGCAACACCTTGTGGAATCTATGCCACGAAGAATTGGGGCAGTTCTGAAGGCAAAAGGGGTCCAACCCGTTACTAGCATGATGTACCTAATAAAGTGGCGGTGAGTGTATATATATATATTATATATATAAATATATATATATATATATATATGAATTTTTTATGTATTTTGTAATTGTTTGATTGTCTTGTTATTCATTGGGAATAGCTCATTGGTCATATGGGATCACATGATTCATGGGAGGTGGATATATATGTATATTCAATTAGACACTTAGACATGCCCCCTGATGAAACAGAGGCGAAACGTGCGTTGAGGTGCAGGGGCAAGTTGATGCAGTGCGCTTTACTATGGGTAACTAAGTCTTTTACAATATGTTACATTAATGATACTGATTGTGCTGCATAATCTTACCTTGTTTAAATAGATTTATTAACGGGATATTTATTGTTATATATGTTTGAAAGATCCGTACTACTTATTCATTGAACTTGCTTCATTGCTATTAGTTTTGTTGGTTGTCATCCCTTTATGTCGATTTATATATGTAATTGTAGTTTTTGATACATATTTTATATCTATTTTCATTAAAATTATATTCATTTTATGATTATGGGTGTTAAGTCCTCTTTTTCTTTTTTGTTTGATGTTATATTTGAGTGATATTGCCCTTTGACTTTTTTGGGAGGTGTTGGATATATTTTTTGATACCTGGCACAATGTATTATGTAGGAGTCTTTTTTGTGTTAAGGTATATCAGATGCCAGATTTTTGAGAGGATCGTACTTTCAGGCGTACTTTACACTGATTAAATGCACCTAAAAACTGCCACGGCGCCGCCATTTTCAGACATGTCGCCATTAGGGTATGTTCACACGTTGTGTTGGATCCGTTGTTGGATACATTTTCGTTCTGAAAAACACATCCAAAAAGTATCCAACATGCAGGGATGTGTTTGGATGCATTTTGGCTGTAGCAAAAATGCACCCTACAGTTTTAAATAGGGCGCCTGCTGCATCTTTCAGATCAAGAATTGACAGGTCACATCTTTGAACGGATCCAAAAGATGCATCACAACGACGCATGTAAAACACGCATTGGCGATCACTCGTCTGAACACGTGTTTTATATTGAAATTAATTTAAATCACACTGCACATTGTGCGTGTTTGGGCCCGTTTAGGGTCTGAAACACAGATCCAAACACGTATCTAGAAACAGATCCAAAAACATATGGAACACACCGTGTGAACATTTTAGGGACCCTTAGGGTCTGTTTACATGATGTACTACGGCGCGTACAGTATGCGCCGCATTACATTGTGTGTTTCGGGAGCTCGCGCTAATACGTGCGCACTCCCGTGGCGCGCGGGAGCCGGCAGCCCGCCAGCCCCATAGACATGCATTACTCGCGGTGTGTTTTCGCTGCGAATAATTGACATGTCACTTATCTCCCCGGGCGTACAATATGATCGCATTGTACGAGCGGGGTGAGGAGGCATAATCCATAGTTCTCTATGAAAGCTATGGATTACCGTAATTATGGGGCGCATTTCCCCGCGTATTAAGCGCAGTATGCCGCGAAATACATGGCAAAATGCGCCCCAAAATAAGCCGTGTGAACATACCCTTATAGTGGTGGTTACATAGTTGTACAGATCCTAATTTCCTATTTTCTCTTGTTTTGCTGGTGGAGTTCTGTTGGTTGCTTAAAATTCATAGAATTGTGCTGCTATCAGATTATTAGGTATTACATTGTAAAAAATAGGTAATTTGGATGCACTAGCAGCAGATGTTAGTAACAGGAGTTCTAGTTTTCAGCTAACATTCAGGAAAACAGATGATCCATTTAAGGACTGAAAACCATGTGGTAGGTGTAATAGAGATCTAGCTATTTACAAAAAGACCATATGTGGTAGTCATACAATAAATGTAAAAATCATATGTTATAAATGTCCCCTTATAAAAAATCTAATTTTGAAATCTGTACCGTGGTGAAAAAAATAGCATTCATCAGGGAGCCAGGACATGGATTAGCTCTACTGACTGGAAATGGAGGGTGAACTTCATGGCAAAAATCTAAAGGTATGCTTCAGTTTCTGCTGCATAAAGGTTTTGCAGCAGATAATTCCTAAGGAAAAAATTGCTGTGGGAACATTTTGTTCAGTGATAATCCCCCTTGCCTCGTATTATGGTACATTTGGGTTGACTGCTTGTTCAGGACTCGACATAAACTGGAAGACAAGCACAAGGAGACTGACATGGCAGTCATAATGGTTGTCACTCAACTTGTGCACGAAAGAATACAGTTAAGAAATGATAACATACAATTTCACTGCTTGACAGAGAAGGACCAGTGAACAATAAAAAACGTAGGGAAAAACAGTGAAATAAACAAAATACACATATTTAGTATCGCTGCATTTGAAGAACAAACTTAATAAAGTTAAATATTTACTCTGTAGCATTAAAAATCGAAATATCGAAAATTCAGAATTGCAGTTTTTTCCTATTGCCCCCCCCAAAAGATAATACTAGGTAATAATAAGTTTTATGATTATCTAAAAAATAACAAATCAAAAAACGATGATGACTCTTTGAATGTGACAATGCATTTTTTTCTATGAAAAATGTGTTTATAGTCAAAACTATTACAAATCTATACATAACAGATATTCCCATAAACCTTATGACCTGTAGAATAACTTTTATTTACTCCTTATGATATATGGCACAACAGATTACTTTGCCAGTCAAATGGCTAAGATTTTATAAATCTCATCCATATGCTATAGATATTTTCCTGCACAGACTTTCGGAGCAGATTCTAAATTTGTAGAATAATATCTGCTGCAGAATTTTGCTGTGGAGTCCCTCACTCTTTCTCTTTGTGTCATCAAAAGCAGCATAAAAATAGCTGAGCTGAGACTGTTCTATCAGATGTGGTAGTCAGACTTTACACTAGTGTTGAATATGTCAGTTGTAGTGGAAAGAAGTATATGAGATATAGCAGAGCTGAAAGTGTGTCAAATCAGATATGGTTTTCATATTGAACGGTAGTGTTGAATATGTCAGCTGTAGTGGAGAGAAGCATATGAGATGTAGAAGAGCTGAGACTGCTCTATCTGATTTGGTAGTTATACTATACACTAGTGTTGAATATGTTAGCTGTAGTGGAGAGAAGTATATGAGAAGTAGCAGAGCTGAGACAGTTCTATCAGATGTGGTAATTATACTGTATACTATTGTTAAATATGTCAGCTGTGTGGAGAGAAGTATATGAGATGTAGTAGAACTGAGACTGTGTTCTATCAGATGTGGTAGTTATACATACCGTGGTTGACGATGAGAGGTAAGGTGGGCGACGCGCCTAAGGTGGTATTTCGTTACATGTTAAAGATGTAAGTGGTGGAGAAAGAGGTGAAAGGAACTGTGAGCGGGTGTTTATAATTGGTAGTTGAACGTTACATGTTTAAATATGTTCAGCTTAGGCAGAGTAAGATATACCCCAAGTGGACCCTTGGTAGTTATCGGGGGAGTGATAGTGTGAAGTAGGGACGTAGGCTGTTTGGCGGGAAGCCAAAGGTAGTGAGATTTATAGGGAGGGAACGTGAACAGCTTTTTCTAACCAAAATATTGAGTGGTAGTTATAATGTAAACTAGTGTTAAATATGTCAGCTGTGTGGAGAGCAGTATGAGATGTAGCAGAGCTGAGACTTCTATCAGATGTGGTCGTTATAATGTACACTAATGTTAAATATGTCAGTTGTGTGGAGAGCAGTATGAGACTTAGCAGAGCTGAGACTTCTATCAGATGTGGTAGTTATACTGTACTCTATTGCTAAATATGTCAGCTGTGTGGAGAGAAGTATGAGATATAGCAGAGTTGAGACTTCTATCAGATGTGGTAGTTATAATGTACACTAATGTTAAATATGTCAGCTGTGTGGAGAGAAGAATGAGACATAGCAGAGCTGAGACTTTTATCAGATGTGGTAGTTATAATGTACACTAGTGTTAAATATGTCAGTTGTGTGGAAAGCAGTATGAAAGGTAGCAGAGCTGAGACTTCTATCAGATGTAGTTATAATGTACACTAGTGTTAAATATGTGAGCTGTGTGGAGAGAAGTATTTGACATATAGCAGAGTTGAAAATATCATATCAGATATGTTTTTCATATTGAACAGTAGTATTGAATATGTTTGCTGTAGTGGAGAGAAACATCAGATGTAGCAGAGCAGAGACTGTTCTATCAGATGTGGCAGTCATTCTGTACACTAGTGTTAAATATGTCAGTTGTAGTGTAGAGAAGTATGTGAGATGTAGCAGAGCTGAACTATGTGGTATCAGAAATTAGGATTACTACAAGGACTCTCAGACTGAGTTTATACAGTAAAAAGAGGACACAGAACAGTCTTTACTATGGATGGTCAGATTTACTCTTCAGATAAGGCACAAAAACCTGACACAGCTCCTGCAGCTTGTCCTCCAGGTGAGTCATTGTCATTAAATCAGTATCCCTTGCTTGTTCCCATGCTTGACACCTGGGCAGGAGATGCTGAGTGCTAGAGGGTCAGAATAAGTTAACCAGCTGCAATCTGATCCTAGTACCAGGGGGCGCAGCCTCTCTTCCTATGTCTGTAATACAAGGCTTAGTGTGAGTTGAGGAACACTGCATCAAATAGGTGTTGCTGCAAGGGGTTTAGCTCATTTCCCATAAGCTTTTTAGAATATATTTACATTTCAGTGGAATGACTAATGGTGTATAAGTCTCCACACACCTACAGGGCGCCTCTATCTAATGAGGAACCTTACCCCTGTTTGAGCTATGTTCTGTATTGTAATTATTCAAGTACAAGTAGTAGGGCAACTAGGCAGACAGCTGACTGGGCATCTTTGGTTCGATGGATGCCTGGACCTGCTGCTAAGACATCTACTTGTTGCCTGCAGTTCGTACTCCAGTGCTGTGCCAATTCAAATGAAAACTTCACTGGCAGGAGCCACTAATTGGTGGGCAGACAAGCAGAGCTCTGTATGTAGTGGGGCTCTTACGCTTACTTATCCTGCAGATCATACACAGAAGCTTCATGAATTATAGAAACACTTTGTCCAGCACCTCAGTTAGGAGTAGGTGAAGTACAGTGCTGCGAGGGCACATTAGGAAATAAACATAGTGACGCTGTGGTACTGTAATTGACCTAACTCTAAACTGCCATAGGCAAGGATGAACCAGCATCCACCTATGAAATAGAAGTTTAATGTATAACTAGTTTTACCTAAAACATTTATATGTGATTACTTAAAAAGTCTCCTACTTGTAAGGAAAATATTTAACCCCTTCCCAGTGATTTGTATTTAAATTGCGTTTGTTTATTCTCTTTACCTTCTAAAGAGCCATAACTTTTTTATTCTTACATCTGCAAAACTGCACAAGGGCTTGTTTAATTTCAAGGGGACAAAATTAACTTTTAATGGTACTATTGACCATACAGTAAACTGTAATGGAAAACTAAAAAAAAAATCTTTGTATAGTGAAATGTAAACATAAAATAAAACACAATTGCACCATTTTTTGGTGGTTTCATGGAGATCATTGTTTGGTATGAAAAGCATACTATCTGTATTCTGCATGTCGGTAAGATTCCAGTGATGCCAAATCCGTAGAGATTTTGTTACATAGTTAATACAGTTGAAATAAGACAAATGTGCATTAAGTTCAACCAAGGATGGAGAAAGATGTGAATAAAAAGATTTTTAACCTTTGTTTTACTCACTGATGCAGACTTTGGAACCCATAAAGGAAAAACGAATCTGTTGTGAAGGAATATTTTATTCCTGATCCCAAAATTACCATCAGACTGGATCTAAACGTTTTATGCAACAAAATAAGTATTAATATTATTTATCTGTAAGTAGTAACATAAGCCTTTCTTGAAAACCTCAACTGTTCCTGCTGTGACCAGCTCCTCAGGCAGGCAGATTCACAGCTTTCATGGTAAAAAAGACTTTTCTCTTCTAGAGATTGAATCTTTTTTTCTCCAAAGGGAATGTCCCCTTGTCCTTTGAAGGGGTTTTACATGAAGTTGCTTTTCAACATACTTTATGTAAGGGCCATTTATGTACTTATGTTAATGAATCATGTCTCTCCATAGCTGTGTTCTCAAGACTAAATAGGTTTAATTCTTTTTTACCTTTCCTCATAACTAAGATGCTCCATTCCCCTTATATGTTGTTATATTTTAGTACTTTAAAAAAAAAATTCTTAATTTGCTCCGCAGCGGCATTTGTTGTGACCAATAGCTTTTTTTTTGTTTTACCATCTATGAACCTGAGTGAGGGCTCATATATTGCATTCTGAAGTGAAGTTTTGATTTGTACCAGTTTTAGATATTTGCAAATTTTTTATTGCTTTTGATGCGAATTTTTTACAAAGTGAATTGACTGAAAAAACACAATAATGGCATTCAGAATGGCATTAATTTTTCAGTGTTCACTGTATGGCATAAATAATGTTATATTTTATTAGATTGGACTTTTTAAAATGTGGTGATATCAGTTATGTTTGTTTTTATTGTCTTGGGCTTGTCTCAAAAAAGACATTAATGGCATTAAAGTCTGAAAGGTGCTGTCAGGACTGCGCTACTGGCCCTTTAAGAATTTTGTTGCAACCTCAGCCAGGGTGCGGCTTGGTGCTTGATGGATTAAGCATTTGAGCCAATCCCTGGCTGGGGCGTGGGTTTAAACCGCTTCCTGTCCGCCAGTCTCTGATAGTGATTGCTTTTGTGTCTTAGCTGTCTGTTTTGCTGGTTCTCGAATTTTGGCTATTCTTTCTGGTTTCTCTTCCGCTCTGTGCCTTGGTACCTCGTATTCTCCTGGTTTGACCTCAGCCAGATGACTTTTCTTTATTTGTTATCTGTGGTGTCTGTTTCTGTTTGTTGTATGTTTTGTCTTCTGTCTGTTTGGCACACGCTTTACTAGGTACAACTCAGGAAGAAGTTCAAGTGTGGGGTCGCCCTTTTCGAGGCGGTTAGCTTGCTTAGGCAGGGTAAGCCACGGCAAGACTAGGGGGTCCCTTAAAGGTGCGGGTCAGTTCAGCTGTACTCCGAATTTATATTGATGTTAATGGGAGAGTCCTGACCAGGGGCGTAGCTAAAGACTCATGGTCCTGGGTGCAAAACTTCAACTTGGGGCTCCCCTTCTCCTAGACATCGTCTGTGGACCATTACTTTTCAACAACAGGTTCACTACTTGATGTGACGGATGTCTACAGTGTAGC
Source organism: Phyllomedusa bahiana (assembly GCA_025379985.1). Classification (NCBI taxonomy): domain Eukaryota; kingdom Metazoa; phylum Chordata; class Amphibia; order Anura; family Hylidae; genus Phyllomedusa; species Phyllomedusa bahiana. The sequence continues at coordinate 71,877 of JAODAL010018870.1, forward strand.
GCGCTGCAGAAAATTATTTCTATTAAAAGGAATTGTCCAATAGAAGAAAATTCATTTCAAATGGTGCCAACGGAAAACAAATTATAAAGTGTTTGTCCCTCTTGCTCCCCCCAAAAAAAAAGAAAAAAGAAAAATAGTTGCGAGGTGAACAGGAAAAAAATATAATTTGGCCTTTTATGGGTTTACTTTTTTTTGGAGTTTATGCTGAACAGCTTAATTGACATGTTATCTGTATTCTGCGAATCAGTACAAGGGCCACATTATCACCACTATATAGTGACTAGTACTATCCTATCATGTTACTAACCAAACAAGTATACCAAGACCAATAACACCAGTAACAACAATACACAAAGACCAAATATTACCCCGCATACCACTACCATGTAGTAATACCACTATACTGTTACTGACCAAATCAATATACCAAGACCAATAATACCAATAACAACAATATACAAGGACCAAATAACACCACCACATCATGACCACATATCACCATCGTACTGTTACTGAACATAAACCATTACACTAAGACCACTATTACCACCATACAGTGACCATATAGTGGTAGATACCAGTCTACACAGACTCTGCAGCAATATAAGCGATTGCAGGGCAGTTACATTTAGTGACTCACAGGTGGCGCCTTATCTGATGAGTTGTTCTCTTTCCCTTTTCTTTCTCCATCCAATCCAGACTGCCATGAAGACTTCTCCCGGCCATGAATCCCTGTAGATGTTACCACACAAATATGTTAGACTCCTAATAGTGAAAGTGCCCCAATTAGATTTTTGGCCCCCGTTTGTACCACTAGAAGGTCCTTTTTGGTAGGTAGGCAGGTAGATAGGGCCTCTAATAATAGGTAGACAGGTATATATTGCTCCTTCTGGTTGGTAGGCAGGTATATAGGGCCAGCTATTGCAGGTAGGCTGGTATATAGGGCCAGGTACTGCAGGAAGGGTGGTATATAGGGTCAGTTACAGCAGGTAGGTTGGTATAAAGGGTCAGTTACAGAAGTTAGGTAGGTATATAGGGCCAGTTACAACTGGTAGGGTGGTATATAGGGCCAGTTACAGCAGATAGGGTGATATATATGGCCAGTTATGGCAAGTAGGGTGAAATATAGGACCAGTTATAGCAGGTTGGGTGGCATATAAGACCAGTAATAGCAGGTAGAATGGTATATAAGGCCAGTAATAGCAGGTAGGGTGGAATATAGGGTTAGTTATAAAGGTAGGGTAGTATATAGGGCAACTTCATGTCATTCTATAAAGAATAACAAGAATAGTAAAAAATAATAAATCTGTATCAAAATATCAACACTGATTGTTGTGGATTTTACTGTGAATTTTTCTATGTTGACTTCAATAATAGGCAAAATCCACACTGAAATCTGCAGATAAACCTTTTTTATTGATGTTAGTGCAGATGTTTTCTTGCAGTTAATTTAGAAAAATCCACAATAAAATTTTCAATAAATGCAGTACAAAATCCTGACCAATTGTTACAGATTTTTTTTGTGAAAAAGCGCTGCAGATTTTATCTTGTGGAAAATCCACAGGTAATAAAACCCATATGGGCTGGGTTAAAATTCAAAAGAAAGCCTCCGCAGTTTCACCATGTCGGCTTCTTTTTTGGTGGTCTCTTGCCACCTTTGGG
>JAODAL010018871.1:0-73533 GCA_025379985.1 Phyllomedusa bahiana
CTCCACCGAACCGACCCATCCTACCCTTCTCCTCCGCCAGTTTGACGACCTGCACGCCTACAGCGGCCATCTAGCAGCCAGCCTTCTGTCTTCCAGGTTTGGGAGCAGAAGAACACTTTAACCCAAACCATCCCAAAGCAAAACCTGAATGTCGGCTTTTGGCCAGGCTTTGGCCTTGGAAATGTTGCCTTTCCCTTTTCTGGTGGACACAGAAGGGTTCCGCCACTCATGGCCCTTGCCTTGCCCCCAAAAAACAGATGCCGAGCAGCATTCTTTCCAGAAAAGCCGTCCCTGCCCTGGCCAGCCACGTGAAATCAAAAATTTTCAAGCGCTTGTCTGCATCTGTGGCCGGAAAATCATCTGACCACCGACACATGGACTAGTAACACGGCCAAGGCCGCTATATCTCTGTGACAGCTCACTGGGTGACTGGGTGGATGTCCTCTGGGGTGACGGGGCTCTCAGTGCTCGGCGCACGCTCTTCAAAACCGCGGGGAAAGGTGCAGGTTCTTTCCCCCAAGGTCCCTGGTGGCATCACGTGCCCAGAGAAACCAGGCCGTGTTGAAATAATCTGTCTTGGAGACCGCCACACACAGGTCAGGAGCGGGGACGGCTCTCCGCAACGAGACCGAGCGCTGGCTGGTCCAAGACCTTGTGCCATAAGGTGGTGTCGATAACGGGCGAAATCTGCTGGCCCCCCTTAAGATGGGTTTAGGCTGGAGCACATCCTTGCCTGGCACATGTCATGAACCTTGTCGTCCAAAATTTCTAAAGAGTTTCCCCGGGGTCTGGACTGCCTGCTGAGGAAGGCTCGAAGTCTAAGTTCGCACTCCGGCCGTTCGCACCCTCCCTTCGTCCGCCTGGCTGCGTTGCAGCGTCAGCTCGGCCCCCGTCAACCGTCCTCATTGTTGATGGCAACAGCTGGAATTCCACCCTTCCACATGCCCCAGCGATTGTGGCAGCAGCGCAATGCCATTACGCAGTACGAAGTGACAATGGCCTGACAAGCAGCGGTGCGGACCTCGGGTGTTAAAACCACCGAGAGTGGAGGCGGGTGAAAGAGCTCTGCACCATCCTTGCCATTTTTTGAAGAAGCCCCAAAAGGGGTCAGTGGGGGGGACGAGCCCTTGTCAGCATTAGCTTTGTGGTGATCTTAGTTTGGAACGATTTTTTGGACACTCTGAAACAACGGCCCCCGCCACCCGACGGAGGAGGAACGGACCCCTTTGCGGACCGGACCCTTTTTCTCCCCGGGTCAAAATCCAAAAGGGGCCCGCTTTTTCTAAATTTTAAATCGGCCCTTCATTGGGCCCAGGGTTGGGGGCCCAGGGTATTTGCAAGGCAGCACTTTCAGCTCTCGGGGTCCCATAACTCGGGCAAGTAAAAGGGCTGTTTTTGAAGCTGTCCGGGGGAAAGGGGGAGGAGGAGGAGGAGGTATTCCTAGACACTGCGTTACCGATTCCCCTGCCTTGGAAAGGGTTGGCGGGGAATTTGAGGCGGAGGGGGGGGGGAAGAGGGGGGGGGAGAAGATCATTTGTTTATTTCCCCCCAAAACCCAGGGGTTTGGGGAAAATAAAAGGCTCCACCTCTCACATGGTGTTGGGAGGCTCCCATTTCCCCAACATGATCCTCGTTTAAAGGGCCCTTTCAAAATGAACAACATTTCGGGGGTTTGGCCATCCCCCGGGACCCCCGGGACAAAAAAAAAATCAGCACTTTCCTTCCACCCCCCCAAATGAAAAGTAAAATGCAGGAAAAATGGAGACCTTACGGAATTGATCAACTGGAGACTCTTTTTGAGTCTGTTTCCCACTTTTCCCCCAAATGCCCACGGTGGAACAACATCAGCGCTGACAGCATAAAAATGCCAAGTGCCGAAAGCGGCACCCGCAGCAGCAGGAAAGGGTTTGCAGAAGCCTAAGGGGTTGACCTTTTGGCAATCTTTTTTTTTTTTTTTTTTTTTTTTTTTTTTAATTTTTTTTTTTTTTTTTTCACCAAAGGGCATGAAATTTGCAGGGGCACACACCCCAAAACACAGAGACCAGTTAAATAAAGAAACCGATTTTCGGGCTCAACACCGATTTTTTTTGTATGTGTTCCAGCCCCAAAAAGATTTGGGTACCCAAAATGGGCGAAGGGCCCCGGGAGCCCCTTTCCCCCACGCCAAAAGGGGGTTTTTTTCCCCTGCCCAGCACCCGCGTCATATCTAAACGGCCCTTCAGCACAGCTGGAGGAGTATTACAGAAAAAAGCATGGGGTTTCCCCATAGAAAATTGTGATCGTTTGACTTTCATCAAGATGAATCAGCTTGGATCTTGATGATGGTTGTGGCCCCAATTGCCGATCACCGATTAGTTCCCGGTTTACTTCAAAACCCTTTTCAAACAAAAATTGCTCCTTTTAAAAAATTTTTTTTTTAAAAATGACCATTTCTTACTGCAATTTTTATTCTCTTTTCCCAAAGTTCATTTTGGGGTTTGCGTGAGGAGATGTAAAAAGACAGAAAGGTTTCATGACAACCCCGGGTATTGCTTTTTACTCACTTTATTTTAGAATTTTTTTCGCATTGTCAATTTTTTGGGAGGTCATGTTGCGGGGTTTTTACAGCTAAAATTTAAAGGCCCTTGGGAAACGGGAAAATGGGGTTCTAAGGCATTTCCCCAACAAAAAATTTTTAAAATTAGGGGCTGAGAAGCATTTTTAAAAATTTTTTTGGGGTCATGTTGCTGTGGATCAGCAAAAACATGGTCGTTTGGAACAGAAAGGGGTTTTTAAAAGTGGAAATTTCTCCCCCCCAAAAATTTTTAATAGGGGCCCCTCAGAAGTCATAAAAAAAAAATTTTTTGGGGTCATGTTGTTTGTGAGAAAACAGCAAAATCAGGTCTTTTGGAAAACAGAAATGGGCTTCTAAAGTGGGCTTTTCTCCCTCAAAATTTTTTAACAGTGGCTGAAATTTCAAATTTAAATTTTTTTGGGTTTTTCTGTTTTTTAAATGCAGCAATACTCAAAAAATGTTGTTTCAAACCCAGCTTTTTTTTCTTCAAATTGGGTCCAGATGGCCAAGGGTCATGCTTTAAAATTTTTGGGGGCATTTTGCTGGGGACATGCAGCTATATACGGGTCCATTTTAAAAAAAATGTTGTTTTTTTTTTTTTTTTTTAACAGACATTTGTTCTTCACAATTGCCCAAAAGTGGCTAAAGGGTCTTGCTTTAAATTTTTTTTGGGGGTTTTTGCTTTTGAAATGCATTGTCCCAACGGCCCTATTAAAAAAAAAAATGTTGTTTCTAACAAAAATTTTGGTTCTTAACACTTGTCCAAAGTCGTCAAGGGTCTTGCTTTGAATTTTGGGGGCATTTTGCTGGACGGCAGTTTGCTACGGGCCCCAATTAAAAAAAAAATTTTGGTTTCAAAACAGACATTTTGTTTTTTCAAAATTTTGCCCCAAAGTGGCCCAAGGTCAGGGTTTAAAATTTTTGGGGGGCTTTTGCGGGAAACATGCAGTTAGACTACGGGTTTAATTTGAAAAAAATTTTTGTTTAACAGACTTTTGGTTCTTCAAAATTTGGGTCAAGAGTGGTCAAGGGTGAGGGTTCTGTCAGAAACAGGAAATAGGTGGGGACACGTTAATGGACACATTTTGAAAAAGGGATTTTGTTTTTGCAAAAACTTTAACAAAAGCTTTCAATCCTGAAATTGAACAACCCATTTAATAATAAAAAAAAAAAGAAACAAAGACATGGTTGGGATTTCCCTCCTATTTTAAAAAGGGGTTTTTTTTAGAATTAAAATACTAAAAAACTTGCATGTACAAAATGCTGGAAAAAAAAAATTTTTTTGAAATTTTAAAAAGGGAGGAAAAAGGAAAAAATTGACCAGATGTAAAGGTTATTCCCGAGGGGCATGGAGTATGGAGCATGGGCAGAGAACAAAAATAAGAGACAATTTCCCCCAGCACGTTTTAGTTTAAAAAGAGAAAAAGTTTTCCAAAAAAAAGGGGACCCCGGGGGGAACAGGGCGTTAACCCCCATTTTTCCCAATGAAGTCAATTGGTCCGAATCATACGGAAGGGCAATGCGCGACCCCCGGACAGGGAAAAGTATAAAGTCCAGTGAAACTAAAATGGTGGTTTTAAAGACTTTCCTTTTTTTTCCCGGGACTTTTTAATCTGGGGTCATTCAGGTTTGGGGTCATGCTGTGGCTCAGGGGCAGGTTTTAGTCAATGTCCCGTTTAAAATTAAATGGGGGTTGAAAGCTTCTTTTTTCCCGGGACTTTTTAAACTTTGGGGGTCCCTGCAGGTTTGTGGCTTTAAGTTTTTGGCCTCAGGACAGGGGTAGTCTTTGTCCAGTGAAACTTAAATGGTGGTTGAAAGACTTCTTTTTCCGGCACTTTTTATCTGGTGGTCATGCAGGTTTGTGGCTCATGTGTGGCTCAGGACAGGATAGTCAATGTCCAGTGAAACTAAAATGGTGGTTGAAAGACTCCTTTTTCCGGCACTTTTAATCTGGGGGTCATGCAGGTTTTGGGCTCATGCTGTGGCCCAGGACAGGTATAGTCAATGTCCAGTGAAACTAAAATGGTGGTTGAAAGACTCCTTTTTCCGGCACTTTTTAATCTGGGGTCATGCAGGTTTGGGGCTCATGCTGCGTTCCAGGACAGGGATAGTCAATGTCCAGTTCAAGTAAAATGATGGTTCAAATAATACTGCCTTCTGGCACTTTTTAATTTGTGGGTGATGCAGGTTTAAGGGTCATGCTGTGGTACAAGACAGGGATAGTGAATACGATAGCCAACGTAATTGCTCAAAACTAGTCCTTAGCAAAAACATGCTGGCAATCACTTATAATATTGTATTCAGCCACATATTCCTGTTTTATATCCCTTATGAGCCCCTCAAGCAGTTTTCCCACAACAGATATTAAACATACTGGTCTATAATTACCTGGGCAAGACTTGGAGCCTTTTTTGAGGATTGAAACTACATTTGCCTTGCGCCAGTCTCCTGGCACTATACCAGTCACCAGAGAATGTCTAAATATAATATACAGAAGCACACCGATAACCGAGCTGAGCTCTTTGAGAACTCTTTTGTGTAAGCAATCTCGGCCTGGAGCCTTTTTCACATTCAGTTTATTTAACTTGGCTTGGACAATTTCTACACTGAGCCAATTAATTATATCAGATAATGTATTAACAGTACTGGCACCACCACACTGGGCCCGCCCCAATCAGTTCTAGCACTGCTCCCATTAGTACAGACACCACCAACATCCACACTGATCCCGCCCACATCAGCTGCTTTCTCCTTTTTAGAATATACAGAGCTGAAGAACCTATTTAGTACTTCTGCCTTCTCCTGATCCCCAGTGACCAGCACCCCATTACTGTTTGTTAAGGGTCCTATATACTCTGACTGGCTTTTTGGGATTTATATGCTTAAAGAATTTTGTGGGGTTTGTCTTGCTGTCCTGGCCATCTGCCTTTATTTTGTATTTTAGTTGCTTTGATCACTTTTTTTACAAATTTTATTAAGCTCTTTGTAATTTTTAAAGACTAATGCTGACCCCTCTAACATATTTTTTAAATGCCTTTTTTAATTATTTATTGCTCTTTTAACAGAAGGTAGAAGCCATGTTGGATTTCATTTTAATCGCCTATACTTGTTACCTATAGGAATTTATTTTGCTATAAATTTCCCCAGAGTATATTTAAAGCTCTCCATTTGGCTTCTATATCACTATTTTATAATAGCTGCTCCCAGTCTATGTACTGTATTGTGTGCCTCAAAAAGCGGAAATTGGCCCTTTTAAAATGAACTGTTTTTGCCCTCCTGCTCTTTGTTTCTTTTTTACAGTTTACATTAAAATGAATTATATTGTGGTTGCTGTTACCTAGATGTTCAGAAACAGTAACCCCTCCAACAAGTTCTGCTTTGTTAGAAATTACCATATCCAACAGAGCATCACTTCTAGTGGGATCCTTCACAAACTTATCCTGTAACAGATTGAGGAACTTCCTCGCCTTTGTAGTTGATGCAGAACTGTGACCCCAGTCAATGTCTGGATAAATAAAGTCGCCCATTATTACCACTGTAGCCGCTGGTGCTGCCCACACCATTTAATTATGCACCTGTTCTTTTATCTCCTCAGTGATGTTTGGGGGTCTATAGATTACACCAAAAATATTTTTTCTGCATTTACCCTTCCTTCCACCCACAATGTTTCCACATCTTCACCATCTTCACAATCTATTGTCTCTTTCACATTTGCCTTCATATCATTCCTTACATACAGACACAGTACTTCTCCCTTCCTGTTCGCTCTGTCCTTCCTAAATAGATTAAAACCTTGATGGCTGACAGCCCAATCATGTGAGGAGTCCAACCATGTTTCAGCAACATCAACCACATCAATCTGCTCCTCTAGAAGTAGCGCCTCAAGCTCCCCCATTTTTGATGATAGACTTCTGGCATTTGTGAATAGATATTTAAGTTTCCCTTCCAGTTTTACACTTTCCGTCAACGGTATTGGATTACATCTAACACATACATTAGACGGCATGGAATCATACATTACCCATTCAGTAGTCAGCATGGGATTAAACGTTACCCTTTCAGATGATGGCAAGGAATTATGTATCTCTCCGTCGGTAGATGGTATGGGATTATACATTACACTTTTAGTAGATGGTTTGGGTTTATACATTAGACCTTTAGTAGACAGCATGGGATTATATATTACACAGTTAGAAGATGGCATGAGATTACATGAGATATTGTGGGCACCTATATCTTCAATGCTGGTTTGCAACACATGGATCTCCTTATCCACTGGTATAGTCCACCTCCCACAGTCTACTTCTCCACCCACCGATATAGTCTGCCCACTCTCTAACCTATCTATCGCTAAATTTTCTAGATTGTCCTCCCTCCTCATCCCTCTTTTAAATACTCCCCCACCCCTTCTAGAATTCTCTTCCCCAGCACAGCAGACCCCATTCCATTCAGGTGCAATTTATCTGTAGAAAACTGATTGTACCCAAATGAAAAATCAGCCCAGTGCTCTAAGAACCCAAACCCTTCTGTCCTACACCCAGACTTCAGCCATGCATTTAAATCCCAGCGCTCCTGCTGTCTTTCCTGTGTAACGCATGGCACAGGCAATATTCTGGAGAACACAACTATGGAGATCCTCCCCCTCAGCTTTGAGCCTAGTTCTTTAAAATTATTCTTTAGGATCCTCCACCTACCGTGTATTCTGTCATTGGTTCCAACATGACACGACACGACAGCTGGGTCATTGCCAGTCCCTCCCAGTAATTTATCCACCCGGTCCACCACATGCCGAAACCTGGCACCAGAGAGACAGCAAACCATTCGGTTCAGGCGGTCCTGGCGACAAATTATTATATCCATCTTCCTGATATAGAATCCCCTACAACTACTGTCTTTTCCTACCTGCATTCCCATCCCCCCCCCTGACTATTAGTTGGGCTGCTCTTCCGGCTGCAAGGAAGAGCTGTATCCAGTAGGGCTGCAATTTCTGAGACTGATTCCCTAGCATTATCACCCAACGTGGCAATTTTGCTAGGAATCTCAGGAGGAGCTGGCCTTCCTTTTTCTGGTACCCCTAGAACTCCCCCTAACTTCATTAACCCAGCTACATGGCTCCTCCTGCTGATCTAATACTCTATCCTCAACATTTAGCCCACTAACTGCTTGCTCAGTGAGAAGCAAACTCCTCTCATGATTGTCAATCACCCTCAGTGTTGCATTTTGCTCCTCCAGATCTAAAATGCGAGCTACCAGTGTAGCAACCTGATCCCATCCGTCACAGCTGTATTCACCCTGAACCGTTTGCTCCAGTAGTGCATACATAACGCAGATCGTGCACTAATGAAAATTGCCAGTCATACTGTCCATTGCAACATCAATGAAGATTAAAAAAGAAAAGTTATTTTGATTTATAAATTAAATCTTAATTAAATACTTTAATAATGACTTTCTGATTTACCAGGTGACATGCTGCAAATTAATTATTAGCAATGCAAAACAAAGAAAATGTAATGGTCACTGCTTATGTATTAAAAGTATGTTTATTATAAATAACCGATTATATTGTTTTATAATTAAAATAACAAATTGTATTGCAAATTGTAATAAAAAATGGTGAAGTAATGACGGTGATGCTAATGTTACCACATCTCTAAACCAAATGTATAAAAACTTGTATGTGTTAACCAAAATAAAGGACTTTGCTTTTGAAATCAATCTGATGTCAGATGCGCATATGTCCATTCTTCTATTAATTCGGAACAACGAGGACTTAGTCGCGCGCTTATCACAGCAACAGAATGGTGTTTCTGGGTGGACTCAGGCTGTCAAGGTAATAAATTAGGTGTAGAATTATCTTTTTGTTCCACACTTTCCCAATTGGTGTTCTCTGTTCAGATTGCATTGTAAAACTGGTCTCAGCTGAGAGCATGAGAAATATGCACACCGGACACAGATCTGGTGCCTCAAATCTGTTTTATTATTAGCAAGTTACAGTCTAATATCTCTTTCCCTAGTATGTGTCACGGATCACCTGATTGGCCAGTCGGCTGTTACTAAGGCTTCTCTTGCAAAGTTCTTTTTCAAGGGACTAAAATGGTTCACAGCCACAAACTGAGTACCAAAAGAAATGGGAAAATGGGTTGTCCCAGGGTGCTTCCTGGGCAGACAGTCCCTAGTTATGCACTGGCTGCTTTTGTTTGTCCCTCCTGTCTTGGTAATAATATGCTTGACTTCTCCTTGAGTCTTTGGTTCTGGAATCCTCAGTGGTCAGTCTCAGGTACCGGAATCTTTAGTCCTCCGTCTCAGGCAGGTAATGGAATCATCTGCTATCCGTCTCAGGCGGATACTGGAGAATCATCTGTCATCTGACTCAGGCAGGCAGGTGCTGGAATCATCAGTCATCTGGCTCTGGCAGGCAGACAGCTACTGTAGAATCATCTGCCATCCGGCCCTGAATCGGGTCTCCCCTCCGGCTTTACAGCGGTGTGGGTGGTAAGAGGTACTTGGTAGGGACCGTCAAATAGTGGTTCCAGGGCCCCCTCACGTCTCTTTTAATGATCATCCAATCTCCTGGCTCCAACTCATATAGAGTAAGTCGGGATCTGGAGGGGAGACAAAAACTCGAGAACATATATTAGTTTGGCGCTTTATAAACGCTGTCACATAAGAGGTGGTCAGGTCAAATCATTATGTTGCATTTGGAGTTGTAGTGTAAAACAATATAACCAAACATAAGGACTAAACCCAACTATTGCCTCATGTGGCCTGAGGCCTATCTTACTAAATATATAAAATCTACCTACAGCTACTGTGTGGATGATAAACAGTATGAAAGGTTTTATTTCCTTTCTATCCCTAACAAATCCATGATTTTCTTCACCACTTCTCTGGTGAAATGTGTTAATGTGTGACTTGATGAATTTTCTTCATGAACTCCATATCTGCACACTACTTTTGACAGCAGCTTGTTCGCTGTAGCTTGCTTGAGCAATCAGGAATACTTCAGGCCATCCAGAGAAAAGATCAATGCAAATAGTGACATGGTCCAACTCTCTCACTCTGCCCTGGGAGTGTAGCAATGTGGGGTCTTCACCTCTTCCCACGTTGTTTACGTTGTTTCTTGAGCATAGCAGACATCTATCAGTGTACGTGGCAGATGCTTCAGGGACACCAAACCTTGTTAGCCAGGTCAGCCATAACAGTGTGTGTGACTCCATGTGCTGCTTGGGCCAAAACAGGATAAAGAGTCTTTGGAAGACACAGTCTCTTTCCAGCTGCCCAAAATACTTCTGATGTTAGTATTTTATTCTTCTCACACCAAATCTTCTTTTCTTCTTGTCTTCTTTTCCTCTGTTCTTGCAACTTTTCAGGATATTGAAATGGTGTTCATTCTTTGCAGCTCTACGGCAATGACAGCCGGGTTCTTCACCCTGGTTCGGGCTACTGCTTTTAGCTGTTTGGTCAGCTATGTGGTTTCTTCTTGTTTATGGGTGTCTGTCCTGGAATGGCCTTTTTCCTTGATATCTCCGACTTGTTTAGGCAGAAGTAACGCTTTCATCAATGCTCACACTTGTTTTCCATTTTAATAGACTGTCCATTTGCTGTGAGAATCTATGTATATCTTGTATATATTGGCAGTGTGGTCTTCAGCCTGATTTCAGGCCTCTTCCAATGTGTTTTTATATGGCTTCTTGGGCTTCTTTCACTGTCTCTTATAATGTGACTATCCTGTATAAAACCTTTCATCTAAGGTATACCATCATCCATCCACACAGAACTTATCATCAGAGTTTTCTAATAGCTGATCTATAACCCGCTACCTTATCCTGCATTAACTGAGTAAAGTCATGTAGCTGACCTTTTGGGGATGGGAGATACTCAGGAAAAAAAATATACTCCCCATTCTATCTTCCCCCCTCAACTCCAAATGCAACAATAATGGTTATATCCAACACTGCATGGTGTCATTATCTGTCATCAGTAGGGCACATTTGTAATGTCTAGTGTTGAGCGATTATTATCGACAAAGTTGAAATCGGCACAGTTTTTATGTTGATCGGATTTTTTAGATCACGCGATAATTTAGGTTAAAATCTGTGCATCATCTATTAATATCGCGCCATTTTTGGCGCTTCCTGTCATTTTGGCGGCCAGCAAATCAGCTTACAGAATAGAGCAGGGTGAGATGTGTGTGCGACGTCATGACTGGGATGTGTATGGTTGCGATTGGCTGGAAAAATCACATGACCTCGTTTTACATAGAACAGCCCTTCCTGTTCATGATCAGTGTCTGTCAGCATCTCATAGCAGTAGGACGTGTGCTCTGCCTGTGTCCAAACAGCTCAGCGAAATTATTCAATTTCTTCACAGAGAAAGCTCTACTGTTAGCTGTGATCCTTACAACTTAGTTAGATCAGAGATTTGAAGATTTTATGTAGTTAGGTAGAGAATTTTAAAGGAGCATCTACCGCTGTAAAGTCACAGGAGGAGGAGCGGGGGGGGGGGGGTCCCGCGGGCAAATACAGACAAGCTCTTTAAAGGGGTGTTATCGTTTCATTAAATGGTCTTCAGAATAAGGGGACAGTGAAAACAAGCAACTTTGCAATTGGATGTCATTAGCAAAGCTGCCTTGTTCTCACAGTGTCCCTTATCTTGTGTTTTTATTTACACTGATATCCAGTGTGGGTCTAATCCCTCTCCTTGCAATTCTCTAGCTGAGAGCTCATTTACATTCTGTACAGCCCCTGGGTCGATTCAGGGAGCTGTGTCTCTGACTCAGAGTTAGGGGCCATAGCATTTTCTGTTTCCACACCTAGCAGAAACAGACTGCAGCAGATTGTACAATGAGAAAACATGACTGTTTTTTGTCCCTGTGCCTAACTCTCCTGTGCAGATCTGTGCCATTCTTAGAAAGCTGTAATACATCTCCAGCTGTGAGAGATCAGTGCTCAGATAAGATTGAATGCAGCCTGTGGTATGTATACAGCTCTTATAAAATAAGACTGCATAGAGAGAGACACAGTGACATGTGGACTCAGAGGGGAGGGGGGGAGTCTCAGGCCAGCAGTGAAGGGGGGATGATGTCATCCCGCTGGGAGGGGAAGAAACGCACCTGCATTCACAGAGCTGGGAAGCTAAGAGAAGTGTGAATCAGCCGAAGTAAGGAAGCGATACATCCCCTTTAAAGAACACTGGATATAGTTCATCAAGACTTAGTGTAGACATTGCACTGCAATAGCTTTATTATTAACAGTTTTCTATTGAAATATTTCCTGGATATTGGGCAGCCTGAACTTATACTAGGATACACATCTTTTCTAGTAACTGCAGGTCTCTTTCTTAGGTGCAAAACTCCACTTTTATTATCAGTATACATTTCAGATAGGCGTACTTTTTCAATTTTGCCCATTCCAGCTTTGTTGATATAGCCACCTTGCAGTTAAATTAGAATCCAGCAATTTTGTAGTCAGCAAAGGTTGATAGGTGCCAAAAATACCTTTTATTATCCGAATACATTTCAGATACGTGTTTTTTCACTTTGGCGCAGGCCAGCTTTGTTCATAGAGCACCTTGCACTTTTAAAAGTGAAAACAGCAATTTTGTAGTCACCACAGGTGAATTTAAAGGTGCCAAACATACCTTTTTTTTATCCGAATACATTTCAGATACGTGTTTTTTCACTTTGGCGCACTACAGCTTTGTTCATTGAGGCACCTTGCACTTAAATGTGAATACAGCAATTTTTTAGTCACCACAGGTGAATTGAAAGGTGCCAAAAATACCTTTTATTATCCGAATACATTTCAGATACGTGTTTTTTCACTTTGGCGCACTACAGCTTTGTTCATTGAGGCACCTTGCACTTAAATGTGAATACAGCAATTTTTGTAGTCACAACAGGGGAATTGAAAGGTGCCAAAAATACCTTTTATTATCCGAATACATTTCAGATACGTGTTTTTTCACTTTGGCGCACTATAGCTTTGTTCATTGAGGCATCTTGCACTTAAAAGTAATACAGCAATTTTTTTAGTCACCACAGGTGAATTGAAAGGTGACGAAAATACCTTTTATTATCCGAATACATTTCGATACGTGTTTTTTCACTTTTGGCGCAGGCCGCTTTGTTGATAGATCTACTTTGCAGTTAAATTTAAATACAGCTATTTTGTAGTCACCACAGGTTGATAGGTGCCAAAAATACCTTTTATTATCCCGTATACATTTCAGACAGGTGTTTTTTTCACTTTTGGTCAGTCAAGCTTTGTTCATAGAGCTACTTTGTAGTTAAATTTGAATACAGCAATTTAGTAGTCACCACAGGTGAATTGATAGGTGCCAAAAAATACCTTTTATTATCCGAATACATTTCAGATACGTGTTTTTTCACTTTGGCGCAGGTCAGCTTTGATGATAGAGCCACCTTGCAGTTAAATTTGAATCCAGCAATTTTGTTTTGATTTGAGGGATTTGATAATAGCTGTGATTTGCCGTCTTTTAATAAGAAACTTTCCAAAACTCTTCCATACCTTCTCAAATTTTTATATTTCTGAACATGGAGCGAAATTCAGGTGGTAAGCGAGCAAAGAGCGGGGTAGGACATGGATATAGAGGTACGAGAGAAGGTGCTCCTTCCAGTGCTGGCGACAACATGCATGCCAGCGGATCGTCAGTTGCAGAACCGTCAGGCCTGTCATCGCTGGGTCAGGGCCCTGTGAATCTCAGTAACAAACAGCGTCGCCAATCTGTCCTTCAGTGCTTAATGCAAACTGCATCCAGCAGTCTTACCTCATCGTCCTCACAGTCAACGCCACAAATGTCGTCATCAGCATCATCAGCATCCGTCCAACATGAAGCAGCCCAAATGTCAACTCGTGTACCCACCACTGTGGATAATCCATTTTCTGAAGACCTCTTTGATGACAAAATGCGGTTGGGGTCAGAAGGCATTTCCAAAGACCAAGAGACCAAAGAGGATGATTTTCTCTGCTCTGACGCCCAGTTACTGATGCCATCAGAGGAGGAGAAGGAAGCCGGTCAATCGGCAAAAATCCTGGGGGGTCGGCAACGCCTTGCAGTCCCTCTTGCTTGTAGCCTTCAGCTCCTGGATGCAGACTGTCAGTACGAAGAAGACACCTGTGTTGATGATGATGATGACGACATTGCGGATCCAACGTGGTCTTTTCAGCAGAATTTGCTTTGAGCGTTTCCCATCATGGTTGGGGATGAAGACGATGGGGTAGTGTCAGTAGGGTCCGTCTCAAAAAGGGAGAGGGCGGTCGCCAGACCGTCCGCTGTTTATGATTCCGCCACCCCACGGTCAGCAGAAAACCCCGCTCCTCGCTTATCGCCGTCAAAAAGGTCCAGGGGACCTCTCAAGCCTGGGCCTTTTCTTTAAACCAAGCCTCTGATTCCCCAGGATGTCATATGCCGCCTTTGCCGTAAACGCATAAGTAGAGGCAAGAACCTTAGGTGGTTAACCACCACCAACATGTCTAGTCACATGCAGCGAATGCATGAGTTGAAATGGAGGCAACACTTGGCCCAAGAAGGCCAGACCGACGCCCGGCCTCCAACCACTGTCACACCCTCTTTCTCCGCCTCCTCCTCCTCCCCCCCCACCAAGCGTTCTCGCTGCCCATGTCTCTCAGAGTCATGATCAGGGATCAGCCTCCTTTTTCAGCCCCCCCAACCGTCGCCCGAGTACCACCAGAGCCCCATCCTACCCCTTCCCCTTCCACCAGTTTGACGACCTGCATTGCCGTACAGCGGCCCAAGTCTAGCAGCACCCTTTGTCTGCCGGGTTTGGGAGCAGAAGAAGCATTTTTAACCCAAAACCATCCCCAAAGCCAAAAGCCTGAAGTCGACATTTGCCAGGCTTTTGGGCCCTTTGGGGAATGTTGCCTTTCCATATGGTGGACACAGATGGGTTCCGCCATGTCTGGCCTTGCCTGCCCCCAATACCAGATGCCGAGCAGGCATTTCTTTGCCAGAAAAGCCGTCCCTGCCTGGCCAGCCACGTTGTCATCTAAAATTTCAAGCGGGTTGTCTGCATCTGTGGCCAGAAAAGTCCATCTGACCACCGACACATGGACTTAGTAAGCACGGCCAAGGCCGCTAAAATCTCTGTGACAGCTCACTGGGTTAGCTGGGTGGATGTCACTGGGGGTGACGGTGGCTCTCAGGCTCGCCCCACGCTCTTCAAAACCGCAGGGATGGTGCAGGGCTTTTCCCCCAAGGTCCTCTGGTGGCATCACGTCCCCAGAAAAAACCAGGCCGGTTGAAATTAATCTGTCTTGGAGACCGTCCCACACAGGTCAGGAGCTGTGAACGGCTCTCCGCAACGAGACTGAGCGCTGCTGGGTGCCAGAACCTGTGCCAGGCAAGGTGGTGTGCGATAACGGGCGAAATCTTTCTGGCCGCCCTTAAGATTTGGTAGGCTGGAAACACATCCCTTTCTGGCACATGTCATGAACCTTGTCGTCCAGAAATTTCTAAAGAGCCACCCGGGTCTGGACTGGCCTGCTGGGGGAAGGCTCAAAGTCTATGATCGCACTTCCCCCGTTTCACCCTGCTTCATTTCCCCCCTGGCTGCGTTGCAGTATCAGCTCGGCCTCCCCGTCAACCGTCTCATTGTTGACGTGGCAACACGCGCGAATTCCACCCTCCACAAGCTCAAGCGATAGTGGCAGCAGCGCAATGCCATTACGCAGTACGAAGTGACACATGGCCTGACAAGCAGCGGTGCGGACCTCAGGGTGTTGAGCCACGAGAGTGGAGGCAGGTGAAAGAGCTCTGGGACCATCCTTGCGGTTTTGAAGAAGCCACCAAAATGGGCAGTGCGGATGATGCCCTTGTCAGCATGAGCATTGTGGTGATCTTAGTTCTGGAACGATCGTTGGACACTCTGAAAACAACAGGTCCCGCCAGCGACGGAGAAGGAGACGGGGCACAGATGGGACATGGAACCTTTCTCTCCGTCGAAATTCCCCAAGGCCCCACAGTTTTTTCAATTTTTTCAGTCTTCATTAGGCAGTGGTTCGGGGTACAGGGCTATTGCAAGGCAGCGCATCAGCTCTCAGGGTGCATCATCTCAGGCAAGTCAGGGCTGTGTTGAAGCTGTGCCGGAGGAAGCGGAGGAGGAGGAAGAGGAGGAGGAGGTATTCCTAGACACCGATGTTACCGACGTCCCTGCCTTGGAAAGAGGTTGGCGCGAATTTGAGGCGGAGGAGGAAGATGAGGAAGATCAGTTTGCTAGTGCCCCTCGACCGAGGCTTGGGAACCAAGGCTCCATCTCTCAATGAGTGCTTGGATGCTCCATTTCCCTCCAACATGACTCGCTTTAAAGGCTATAAAAATGAACAACATTTTACTGAGTGCCACCCTCCTGGACCCCCGATAAAAACCCAAAAAACCACCCCTTTTCTTCCACCCACCCAAAATAGAGATAAAATGCAAAAATGTAGACCTTGTGATTGTCAACTGGAACATCTGTTGCGCCTGCTTCACGTTCTTAAAAATGCACGGGGGAAAAACAACATCCGCGACGTGACAGCAGTAGAGTGCAATACCGTCGGCACAGAAACAGCAGGAAAGGGGGCAGAAGCAAAGGGGTGACCTCGGCAATTTTTATTTACCACCTCAAAAAACGCATACAATGCAGGCACCTACAAACCAGAACAGTTTAAAGATCAGGGTGCACGACTATCTGCGCTAAACCCCAATGTTTTGTATTGTTGGGGCCCCAAATAGACTTCACCCAAAAATTGAATGGCCCAAGTCGTCGCCCCGCCATAGAGGTGTTTCCTGCCCGCACCAGCGTCATATCTAGCGGCCCCTTCAGAAAAGCTGGAGGGTCATTACAGGCAAACGATCCGGCTTTCCACAGATAATGTGGATGTTTAACTTCATCAAGATGAATCAGGCATGGTCTCTGATTAGTTGTGGCCCCAATTGCCGAGGGCACCGATTTGTTTCCCGTCTATTCACATTCCTTTCAAACAAAATGATCCTCTTGAAAAAATTTTTTTTTTAAAAGATCCCTTTCTTACTGCAATTTTTATTCTCAGTTCCCAACATTCATTTTTTCTGGGTTTTTCTGTGGGAGATGTAAAAGACACCAAGGGTTTTATGACAACACCGTTTCAATTTTTTTACTTTTCTTTAAATTTTTCACATTGTCAATGGTTTTGGGTCCCTGTTTCTGTGAGATACAGCTATAATCATGGTCCTTTTTGGGAAAAGAAATGTGGGGTTTTTTTAAATGTCATTTTTCCTTCACAATTTTAAAACAGTGGGGGAGAAGTATTTTTTAAAAATTTAGCAATTCTACAGGTCCTATTCTAAAAAAAATTGTTTCTAAAAAAAATTTGTTCTTTACAAAAGTCAAAAATGGTCAAGGTCTGTTTTTTAATTTTTGGGGGCATTTTGCTGTACATCGCTATAAACGGTCCATTTTAAAAAAAAAAGTTGTTTCTAACAGACATTTTTTTTCACAATTGTCAAAAGTGGCTCATGGGTCCCCTGTTTTGAATTTTTGGGGGCTTTTCTGTGAAAAGCATAACTACAGTCCCATTTTAAAAAAAAGTGTTTTCTAAAAAAAATTTTTTTTCTTCAAAATTGGGAAAGGGGTGGCCCCAAGGGGGGTGGTGCTTTCGAAACAGGAAAAGGTAAAACACTTTTTTAAATGGCCACAAATTGCAAAATGACTTTTTTTGGGCAAGATTTTTTAACATAGCTAGCAATCCCTGTATTGGAACAACCCATTTTTTTAAAAATAAAAAAAAAGAGAAAAAAAGGGGAAAAGGGGGTTTTCCATTCTATTTTAAAAAAGGGTTTTTTTCTAAAATTTAAAAACTACTAAAAAACTTGCTTCAAAAAAAGCGGGTTTTTAAAAAAATTCCTTTTAATTTGGGAACAATGGGGGGGTTACGGGGAAAGACAAAAACTACATGTAGGTTATTCAGAAGACTTTGGAGAAAGGGACAAAAGGAACAAAAAAACAAGAAAATTTTTCCTCCAGCACTTTGGGTTTAAAATGAAAAAAAAGAACCCAAAAAAAGGGCACCTGGGGGAACAGGAGCTTTTAACCCACCAGTTTTCCAAGTAAAGCGCAATTGGCCCCCGCCTCTTTCTAGGGAGGGGAAAGCCTACCCAGGTCTTGACTGTGGAAATTTTAAAAGGCGGGATTTCCCTTTACCTCAAAATTCCGTTTCCCCGGAACAAACCCTTTCAGAAACCGACTTTTTTTCGTTCCCAGCATCATAAGGCCAAATTTTTACCGTTTTAAAATAAAATGAAAATACGCCACCTTTGGGCTCTCCCCTGCACCTACTTTAACCCCCGGCCCCCGGCAGCTGAACCTGCGTGTTAATAATGACAAAATGCAAGACCGGGGGCTCTTAAACCGAACCCACGGGTAAGCGGGCCCTGGCAGTTTGGCCCTTTCCGTTTTAACAGATGCCGGGAGGGCCGGGTACTGGCTCCCCCTTTGGGGGAAATCAAAAAAGCTTAAAATTTTTCTCTAAAAAATCTGATTTTTAAAAAAGGTGATTTCGTGGGGGTTTAAGTGGATAAAAAAAGGCTCCGGGTTTTGGGAACAAAAAATTTGGGCAAAATTTTTTGGGGCTTAAATTTTTCGGGGGTTTGGAGCCCACTAGGGGGTCGAAACATTTGATCTCCAGGGGAGTCTGCCCAAATCACTGAAAAAAAGGTTTTGGGGGAAAAAATTTTGAAACCTTTTAAATTAAATTTGGCAAAATTTCACTCTAAAAAAACGAGGGGGGGCCAAATGTTTTCCCAAAAACTAAAATTTGTTTTTGGGGATGATTGGGGACTTTTGAAATTAACTTATGGGGTGTCCGGACGAATTAACATATCTAACGTGTAAAAAAATACCTTTAAAAACTGCAGGGGGGGGTGAAAGGTTTGGGTATTTTTTATCAAACTTGAAAAAAAAAGCAAAATGTTTAATAATGAAAAAAACTAAAAAAATAAAACTTCCCTAAAAAATTTCCCTTTAAAAAAATTTTCCCAAATTTAAAAAAAAATTTATACTAAATGACAGTCACTGTACAAAATAGAAAAGGGGCCACTTTGTGATCTGTGGGTTCCAAACAGGTTTGGGGGGAAAGGGCTGGGGGGTTACGGACAGGTATAGTCAATTTTCCATAAAAACTAAAAATTTGGTTGAAAACTCCTTTTTCCCTGGCACTTTTTTAATCGGCTTTTGGGTCATGCAGGATTGTGGCTAAATTGCTGTGGCTCTGGACGGGGATAGTCAAATGCCCCAGGGGAAAAAAAAAAAGGTGGCGGAAAAAACTCCTTTTTTTTTTTCCGGCACTTTTTAATCTGGGGGGTCAAAACGGGTTTGAGGGGCATACTGTGGCCAGGACGGGGCATAGCCCAAGGGGACCATTTTAAAACTAAAAGGGGGTTTTAAAGACTACTCTTTCCGGCATTTTTTTAATCGGGGGTCCTTTCGGGAAGGGGGCTAAATTCGGTGCCCAGGCCCGGGTATAGCCCAATGCCCCTTGAAACTAAAATGGGGGTTTGGAAAGCTCCCTTTTTTCCGGGCCCACTTTTTTAAATGGGGGGCTTTGCGGGTTTTTGGGGCTCATTTTTGGGGGGCCCAGGATTTTTTTATATTCAAGGGCCCAAATGAACCTAAAAAGGGTGGTTAAAGACTCCTTTTTTCCGGCACTTTTTAATCCCCTTTGGTTTCCATGTTTTTTTTGGGGCCTAAATGCTGTGGCCCAGGAGGGGGGACATTCTATGTCCCAGTAAAACCCAAAAATGGTGGTTAAAAAAGACCCCCTTTTTTTTTTCCGGCATTTTTTTAAAAAAATTTTGGGGGCCCTTTCGGGTTTTTGGGGCCCAAATTCGGGGGCCCCAGGACAGGATAGTCTATTTCCAGGTCAACTAAAATGGTGTTTGAAAAAACCCCTTTTTTTCCGGGCCACTTTTTAATCGGGGGGCCCAGACGGGTTTTAAAGGGGGTCATGCTGCATTCCGGGGACAGGGGAAAGCCCAATGTCCGGGTTTTTAAATGAAATGAAGGTTTTTCAAATAATACTGCCTGTTTGCCCCTTTTTTAAATTTTGGGGGTTTTTTCCGGGGTTTTAAGGGTCTTTTGCTGTGTTTACAAGACGGGGAAAGTGAATGGTCTTGTATTTTTTTTTTCTGTGGGCTTTTTAACCTAATTGGGGTTCCTAAGATTTTTAGCCCGTATCCTTTTGGGACTTTTTTTAAATTTTTTTCCCAGCTTCTCCAGCCCTGTTTTGGGTTTTAAAAAATTTGAAGGGATTTTTGCTCTCCCATAGCTTGAATGGGGGAAGGGCGATAACCCTTAAAATTACTATGGGAAATCTTATTGAAAAATTGCCAATATAAAACTATCGAAAAGTTTAAAGATAGCAACGAAAACCGCTCATCACTAGTCAATGCTAAAAAAAACCCAATTGTGGAACACCTTTTAAACCCCAAAATGTAGGGCACCCCCTTTGCATAAATTTCTGAGTGATATTATTTTAAAAATGTATCACTTCTGTAAGGTTTTTTCCTATACAGATTAAAAATACTTTGGTGGGTTTTTTAAATGCGACAAAGGCAAAACCCCCAACCATAAGCAAAATCTTTTGTTATGATTAGTACTCCTTTCCTTCAAACACTTTCCCATACACCTAGAGCATTTTTTTCCCAAAAATATGGGTTGGGGGCAGTACTTTTAATAAATCACTTAACCCCATTTTGGGGGGCTTTTTTTTCCAAATATTTTTTAGGGGAAGATGAAAAATTTTTCAGGCAAAACTGTTTCTAAATTTGGGAAAAAAAAATTTTTTTATTTTGCTTCAAAAAAAAATGGAAAAACCTGTGGGGTCAATACACTCAATATTCCCAAGGGGTTTTTGTTTCAAAAATGGGAAAACCGTTAAGAAGTTCTTAATTAAAATTGGGCACCTTAAAGTGCCTCAAACCTTAAATAGTACATGTAATATGTAAAAGTATTCTAATAAAAACCCTCCTAAAAAAAATGGGAAAAACCCAAAAAATTTATTTGTTCAATTTTTTTAAATTTTTGAACCCCTTTTTTGAGCCAAAAAGCACAAGGGGTCTATATTTCCCAAAAGGGGTTTATTTAAATCAATATTGATTTTGGGTTTTTCTGTTAAAAATCTACTATTTTCCAGGAAAACAGGATTCCAATTGGAAAATTTTGCAAAAAAAAAAATCCTTTTTTAAAAATCTTAAAAAACAACGGGTTCCGAAATGATTTTTTTTTAAAAAGGGGGAGGTCAAGTATTTTTTTTTTTTTTTTAAAATTGGGATGATTTTAAAAGGGAGGGAAAAAGGGAAACTCTTCCAAAAAACATAAAAAATCAACTATTCCCCAAAAAAAAAGTGTTTTGAAAAAATTTTCCCGAAAAAGTAAAAAAAAATGCTTTCAACAATTTTTAAGGGCCCCCCTGCCCTAAAAAATGAAAAAAGAAACTTTAAAAAATAATGGGAAAATAAAAAGACATAAGATAAAGGCAAAATTTAAAACCCATTTTGTGTTGCAAAACCCTCTTTCTTAAGGGGAAAAAAATTTGAGTGTTTCGAAGATGGCAAGGGTTCCAAGTTTTCCCCATAAATTTTTTTAAAAAACCCGACAAACTGTATAATCAACATTTATCACCAACTTGAAAAAAAAAAAAATTTGGGGACAAAAAAAAGGGTACAGATAATGTGAAAACATGTCAGAAATTTTAAAAATGGGAACTCAGTCAGAAAGGGGAAAAATGGGGAAAAAGTTTTTGCAGAAAAAAAATACAGATAAAGCAATCCTTATATTAAAAAAATCAGACAGAGCCGGAGGCTAAAAACCCCTTTCTATTTTTAGGGGAAGAGCTTTTTTTTGGATCAAGGACCTTTTTAAACATTTACCAAAAAAAAAAAAAAATGTACCCAAAAAGCAGCAACAATTTCCCGGGACAAGTAAAGAATGGGGGCAAAACATTTTAACCACCTGTACGGGAGAAGCTATTTGACGCTAAACACTGGGAAAGTACTTCGCTAAATAGATGTTTTTCAAGTAAAAAATTAATCATAATTGGTTGGATCTTCCTCAAACAAACTTAAACAAAGTGTCCCGGGGACAAATTTTTTTTGTGAATTTTATTTCAAGAACAAAAAACCCCAGGAAAGACCAAAATATTTTATCCTAAGTTCAAATGCAACTTTTAAGAAAACAGTCCTTTTTTCCCCAACACCGTACAAAATCAAAAATTAGGGGTGATAGATAAAGGGTTTTTTTTCAAATTTCACGCTTTTGCTATTTGAGCTGTTTTATCTCCCGTTACAGCTTCAAAACCCAAGGGGGAGTTCTCCTCTCAGTAGGGGTGGGCTCTCCTCCCAGGAGGCGTGTCCCCCTCCTCACGAAATTTTTTGACATCAACATTCTGTGTTAGCAGTTTTAAGGGGGTGGGGGGCACATTTTCTGGGAGATCGCCTCAGCTTCTCAAGGCTGCAAAAAACTGTCCCCTCCAGGCTCCACAAACTCTTTTTAACCAAAACACCTCTATTGGTGTAAGCAGTCATACATACAGCCTGAACTGAGAAACAAATGTGGGGAAATTTCACACTGCCCTCCCCCCCCCCCCTTGTTTTTCTGGCAGGGGGTTTTAAAAACATATAACTGGGGGGGTTTGGGGGGGTATTTTGGGGTATTGGTGTGAGCAGTGTTTTGGGGTGGAAATTTTATGGGGGGGAAACAAAAGAAATACAAAGAATGAATCTACAGCTAGAAAACACAGTAATTTCCAAAAACCTTTACATAAGTCATCACTGAACATAGCATAGAGAAAACTAGACAGCCTTCATTATACAAAACACAATCATCACAGGGATTTTGTTTTTACTTTTAATTTCAACACTCAATGGGAGTAAGCACAGAGGCGGCAAACCCCAAACACGGGACAGGGGGGGATGTCCTCTCCAGGGGGGATTCCAAAAAAACCCGGGAAAGAAAAAGTCATCAACCAATTTACAAAAAAAGGCGTGTCCGGGCCCTCTTCTGCATAAAAACCTTTTTAGATGCAACAGATTAGTCAGATCTGCTAACTTTAAATGACTTTGGTAATTCCCAAAACCCCTCGCAAAAATGCTTATTTTTACGTCCTCATTATTATAGATTTTGAGCTTTTTAGCGAGAAAACCCCTTTAAAAACCCCCCCCCGACAATTGCCCCAAAAAAAATAAAAAAAAAATAAAAGTTTCACAGATTTGGTAAACCCGCGTGCTCCAAAAACAAGCACTATAAATAAGTCAGGGTTTAAAAAACCCGCAAGGGGGTTTTTTGTAAAAAAAAAAAAAGAACAAAAATTGTGATTTTCGTTCAAACCCCCCAGCACAAAAAAAGGGGAAAAAAAAGGGGCTCATATAAATGTCAATGTGGTACCAGTTAAAAGTTGTTTTATCCTGCAAAAAAAAGTCCTTACACAGCTCTGTATATGGGGAAAAATAAAAAAGTTATGACTATTAGAAGACAGCGATACATAAATATTGTTTTACACAATAAAAAACACTTCAGCGCTTCAAAAAAAAAAAAAACTATAGAAATTGGGTATCGCCATAATTGTATCGACTCACAGAGTAAAACTAACTTGTCATGGATACTGCACAGTGAGCGTTGTTAAAAATAAAAATAAAAAACACTACTAGGATTGCAGTATTTTCTTCACCCTGCCTTCCAAAAAACGGATTTAAAACTGATCAAAAAGCCTTGTTCTCCCAAAAATTATACCAATAAAAACGACAACTCTTCCCACAAAAAACAAGCCCCTACATATCTCCGTACACAAAATTTTTTAAAAGTTATGGCTCTCAGACTATGGTGATGCAAAAAGACGTTTTTCTTTCTGAATAAAAAGTGTTTTTATTGTGTAAAAGCAGTAAAACATAAAAAAATACATAAATTGGGCATCTCTGCAATTGTATCAACCTGCTGAGTATCGGTAGCATGTCAATTATACCATACGGTGACCTCTGTAAAAAATAAAAATAAAAAACACTACCAGGATTGCTGTATTTTGTTAAAAATGCCTCACGAAAACCTCAATAAAAAGTGATCAAAGTGTCATATGCACCCCAAAATGGTATCAATAAAAACAACATCTCATCCCGCAAAAAACAAGCCCATAGTCAGCTCCATATATAGAAAAATAAAAAAGTTATGGTTGTCAGAATAGGACAACATAAAAACGCAATTTTTATAGACATATTTCTATTGTGTAAAAAGAATAAAACATAAAAACTATATAAAACTTATATCATTGCAATTGTACATAACAGAATAGTAAAGTTACCCAGTCATTTACACTGCATGGCGAACGCTGTAAAATTAAAACCCAAAAAAACAATGACGGAACTGGGGTTTTTTCCCCATTTTCATGGTCCAATGCTAAAAAAAACAAAGAAACACTTGTGCGCCTAAAATGAATAATACACAACTAGATGAGATCCATGAGGGGTGTTGAATTCAAAATGGGGTGAAAGATTGTTAACTCCTTTATGACCATCAAAAAATTTGCATAACAAGAGAGGCAAATAGTTGGATGTGGTGATGTTAAATTGTCACTAGATGGCAACAGTGTCAAGAAAAAAGATAAATGTCAGTGTAATGTGGATAAAGAAAAAGAGGTGGGGATTAGAATGTGCTAAAATACAAATGGAGGAGAGGGAATGGGAACAAGTGGGGGGAGAATGGGAGAGGGTTAGGTCAGTTTAAAACCGTTTGGGCCTAATAGGGATCCACAAAGGAAGAATGTTAATCCTTGAGTGACCACCAAAATATATGCAGAATAACAATGGCAGATTTTTGAGTCTGATGATGTTGATTGTCACTAGATGACAGCAACGTCAAATGTAAAGAGGAATGCAATGTTAGTGACTATTAATGCTAGGGATGAAAAAGAATACCCTATCTATTATTCTAAACAACAATAATAAGGATTATCTAGAGATTATAGCAGAAATATATCTTATAGTCACTTTCTGAATAAGAAACCTAATCAAGCTATTGACCAAAATAAGACTGAAAGTATTATGACTTGCAAACAGTACAATATAATATAATAATAGGGTGTTGTCAAGATCAGTAAGTAGTGACCTGTTTGGTTATACAGTGAAAAAGGGGACAATCACTACAACTTTTTCTAGAAAGGAGAAACAGAGCGAACTCCAACTTATGTAAGTAGGGGACACGAGAATGGCCCCAGTTCAATAAGTGGCCCTATGGGTGTCCTGTAGTCAGATGCTTGAGAATGCCAGGTCTTGGTGTGTCAGGTAGAGTGACTCCAAAAGAGAGGTCCTTGGGATTTTACTTAGGATATATATGCAAGTGAATATCCTGGAGGGTCCAACGGTCAATTAGTGGCTTCCTCTGGTTCTCAATCAGGGACAGAACAGACTTGTTCCCTTGGTGTGCTGTATACAGGGTCAAACCCTGTTTCCAACACAACCTCAAGAGTGCCTATTCCTGGGAGAGCTTTTAAGGGTATAGCCTAATAAATGCAATGGCTATTTCTGGGCGTCCACAGGGTAAATGGGGGACAGACAGAAGCGGGTTACTCATCTCTCCCTCTGAGGATCAAAAGCTCTCTGGTGATGAGAAGATGATACCTGTAGCTAGATGTCTGGAGGTTGTAGTTGTAAGAAGACTTCTGGAATCATGGTAGCTGCTACATCAACAGGGTCAAGCACTGCAGGGGATCGACGGTACCTTCGCCCATCCACCCAGGCTTCTCCCACAATAATTTTCTCCGGAGCTGTATGGAACCCCCTGAACCCTGGCGATATCGGATCTGGATGAGTACAAATGTTACTGATGCTCTCCTCTGGTGGTCCTGTCGGGGTACAGAGACCTCTTACGTCCTAGAGTGGACACTGGAAGCCTAGGCTAGCAACTTACCTATCGCTAGCCCAGGCCTGCAGTGAAAGAGGCACCAGCGGTGGATTGCTAAAATATTGTGGAAGGTTGAAATTGACGATCTCTCAGGTCTCGGATCCCTCACAGCTCAGCTGCAGCAAGGACGATCCAAGGACACAGGCTCCTCTGGGAGCGATGAGCCGAAAAGGTCTGCCAGAGGGGGCCAAGCTACCATTGCTTCCAGGCACAGTCTGCTTCGGGAATCAACCTCTCTCACTCCCGATGCAGGAGACACTGGCTCCGGGTGCTCAGATCACCACCTACCAATGCCGTCCCGCACTCGTTCTGTCAGCCCCAGAATCTAGACGTCTCCACAGTAGTAAATTCTCTGGTGTAGTCCGCGAGGACGTTCGTTGCAAGGTCCTAGAGAGACCTGCAAGTGAAGGGTGCATCTAGATCTCACGCCTTTCTCCGGTTCTGTGCCTCACCGCTCCCACAGGAGATTGACACTCGTTCGGCGGAGCTACAGGACAACAACCTGCAACACGGAGAGCTCCCTGTGTCCGCTGATCCAGGTGAAGGAGTCATATTGTGGGAGTAGGTGCAGGAGGTAATGGTCATCAGTCATCTCCTTTGGCTAAGAAGATGGTCTAATAGGTGCCTTGCTGACAGGAGCGGGTTTTTGAAGATGGGGGTTATCCCTGTACAGTTTTCCCGACAGAGCCGCCTCAACTCTCAGCTCTGTGCAGGAGACTTCTGTGGATAAACAGTAGGAGAACCCGCTGTAAAAGAGTAGTGGCAAGTCTATCAAGCCCGAGAGGCTCCAGCAGATCCCGGTCTTAGGTTGATAGTCCCTTTTTAGAAACACTGACCACCATAGCCCAGAGGCCACAATATACAGAGAGGCCATAGGACAACCACCTGGTTATAAATGGAAGATGATGGATAAAGCCCTCAAAAAAGGAATGCAATGGTACTCAAATGTCCACTCCAACTGGATAAGGCACAAGGTAAATCCAAATAGAGCCAACAGATCACCAATTCCAATGGATTAAACTGATCTAGACAGGAGCTCTAGCGATACACGTCTGCCTCCATGAGCATCCAGGCCATGCCTCCTTGACGCTATTATGCATGATGTTAGAAATCTACACATTCACATAACCTTGGCCTTTTAGGCCCGTGTGCAAATAATATGGAGGAACTCAAAGAAATAACTTTTACAAGTTTATTTCAAAATTACCGAGTAAGATAAGAAAAATACACAAAATTGTAATTATAATTGTTTCCATAAAACACCAAAAAAGTAAGTACACGGGCCTAAAAGGCCCGCCTTATGCATTCTAGGTTATGAATCCTTGTATCATGTAAC
Organism: Phyllomedusa bahiana; assembly: GCA_025379985.1. Lineage (NCBI taxonomy): Eukaryota > Metazoa > Chordata > Amphibia > Anura > Hylidae > Phyllomedusa > Phyllomedusa bahiana. The sequence continues at coordinate 26,833 of JAODAL010018871.1, forward strand.
ACATTTACTTCAAAATTACAAAATAAGATATGATAAATACACAAACAAGGGTATTAAAATGTAAACAAGATGCAATGACATTTCTTTTTCAACTTTTCCTTTTCAATTTTATTGGTCTTCCAAACAATTTACATGTTATCTTTCCTGAAGCATGTTCTTTACAGACCTTTTCTCCACAAATGGTACAGTAATGCTCAGTGTACCTGTCTTTGTTCATTGGACAAATAAAACAACGCTTTCGTTTTCTTTCTACTGGATTTAGAATTTCCTGAAAACGTAAGCCACACTGTTTCCTAGCTTCTCTAGTTTGCTTTGGCAATCATTTTACGCTGCTTTGCTACATCATGTGAGGCATTACAATTTTAATGGCAAAGGTCTTCAAGAATAGGCAATCCCCTTGTCCTCCTTTGCATCTTAACAATTTTTAAAAAATTAAAAATTTTTAATGTAGGATTAGGGCTGATAAAATCAAGTATATTTCAAATTGACTAAAGGCCAATGTTTTGTTTCTTTCTTGCATGAATATTTTCCAACCATTTCATCCATCGCGTCCAAACTTCTTTGAGTTTTATTATAGTGCAGGATGATTTCTGGTATCGGTTTCCTGTCAATGCTGTCAATACTGGATTCATGTAATAGTACTGAGTAATATAACTGATTTTCCCATCTTCGGATTGTAAGGCACTTGTTGATTTGTTGCAAAAACCCAAAAAAGGCCATTTATTGTAAAGTGCCGCTGTGGATGTGTCTCATCACCGGAGAATATTCTTGTCAATATGGCTTATATCCCTAACAACTATAAGATCTTTTTCAACCCAAAAAATTGCCCAGTTCAACATTGAAAAAGTAATTGTTCCATTGTCATGTTATATACCAGAAATTGTAAATTGGTTAGAGCAAGTGTCTTTACAATGTGAGAAACCTGTCTTTCTCACTGGAGCGAACAAACTTGTTTTGCACAGTAGATAAGCCCATTCATCCCATAATAATTGGCAGAATCACACGTCAAGAATATTTTCAGTTCATACTTGGCTGGTTTACTAGGCATATATTGAATGAACTTGCAACGTCCTCTAAAGGCTACAAGTTGCTCATCCACTGTTACATTATCACTAGGATTGTAGAGCATGGTATAATGTTTGATAAAAAAATATTCCAAATGTAACTAATAGGTGCTAGTTGATCCATTTTCAACCTCAAAGGATTTGTTGGCTCATCATCAAATCGAAGACTTCTTCGAATATCCTTATATTTATTCACTGACATTGTTGCTTTGTAGTATAGATCAGAATGTGGTTCCAGAAATAATTCTCTGATAGAAACATAACTAAAAAAATTTGACAGCCTGCCAGAAGTGTAAGTCTAATATAGTCATAAAGTTCCCCTTTTGAGATATGTTTCCATGTTTTGTTTTTTCCATAAGCAATGTGTCATCCTTCATCTGTTCATAAAACCACCTCAGAAAGACCAGCGATGATGTCATGGCTATGTGATGTTGGGAAGGAGGAGTCCCCATCCCAAAATCACATGGCCATGACATTATCACAGGTCTTTCTACACATAGGCATGTTACACCCACCTCCCCAGCAACCCTGATTACAATAACACAGTAACTTGTGACACATAAACTGATGAGTATATGATAAACATAATATGTGACTAAAAGGCCCGTGTTATGTAAATGTGTAGTTTTCCAAAAAAGCATTGTTGTACCAAAATGCCTATCACATAAAACTATATAAACAACTGGATATTACCAGCAACTACAAACTTGAGAAATACCTGGACTGTCAAAACTCTAACTATAATAATCTTGCAGGAAATAGCAAACAAGTAAGCTGCTGGGCTTAAAAGGCCTAGGTTATGCATTGTAGTGTTAAAAATATAGTGAACGGGGCTGCGCCAGAAGTCTGGTGTTTCTTCAGTCCAAAAACTGGTGCAGCCCCTTTCGCTATATTTTTAATGAAGCATCATCCAATATTAGGCACATTACAAAGCTGTACATAAATGTCACCCTTATTTTTTTCCAACTATCTGCAATTTTAGCTGAAAATGTTTCATTTTTACACGGAATCCTGAAAAAATAGCACCCATATTTTGTTATGCAATTTTTTCCAAAATCGACAATACCCTAAATGTGGATGTAAACTGCTGTTTAGGCACATGCGCTGAACCTCTTATTCAGTTATCAGGATTTTTATTTCTTGAAAAGGAAAACGTGTTTCGTATGCTAAAGCACACTTCGTCAGTTCCATATCATGAATGAGAGACAACCTAGTATGTACTAGCAAAGCACAAAGCAAGAACTACCCAGTCTGCACCTGGTAACAGTCACCCAATCCTGATAACTGAATAAGAGGTTCAGCGCAGTCACTTGGGTTGTTTTAACTACAGGAATCCAGTGGTAATTTATTGGATATTCCATCACATGAATATCTATGTACCCGGCTCCATGACGGCTCCAGGGTATTGCAACCAGACAGCAGCAATCATCACCACTGTCAGTTCTTCAATTAACTGAAGGCTCTTCTGAGTGTTGTGCCTCTTCCTGCACAACTCATTAAGGTTAGTGTACAAGAGTTTGTATACTGTGTCAACATATACAGCGTCACCATCCAGTGGCCTGGGAAAAATGTGTCTCAGATGTGATGGTCCATCCTGCCGCAGCAACAGCAGGAGCACCCAGTGCACACATTGTAGTTCAGTCAGGCAAGGCACCACCACTTCTGCCGAATGGAGCTGTCTGTTTTTCCCATCATCTACCAGTTCAGATGCTCCTCGCCACTCATGGTAGCAGCAGTTGTTCACCAAGGCGATTTCCCAAGAGACAAGCGTAGGGCTCCAGCCTTTCCTACGGCACAAAAAGCTGACGTGCTCCTTTCCAAGTGGTGGTACTACAGTCCCTCCCTTTTCAAATTGAGGACTCTGCACCAAAATTCAGAGAACTGAGGGGCTTGTGCCGAGCTTGAGGGTTTGGAGAGTCCCAAGCTGACATTTCTTTTCGAAAAAGGCCAGTACCAGCCTGCACAAAATATATAGAAGAAAAAGGTGGGCCCTAGTCCTTGGAGCCTGTTCTCGGTGTCTTTCCAAAGTGCACGGCAGCGCGGGACGTGTGGAGCAGTAACTACGGTCAGGGACAGTACATGTCCTTTACGGCCCACTGGGTGAACGTGCTTGCTGCCCAGCCACACCAGCAACTTGGACCGGAGATGCCGCTTTCTCCTCCAGATTGTCAAACTGCTGATCCTGCACCAATGTCCGCCTCCTCCTCCTCCTCCACCTCAGCTTCCACTGCAGCAACAGGTCTTAGTGCTCCTCCAGCATACCACATGTGGAGGACACGGTGGTGTCACTCAGGTCTACACCTGGTTTGCCTGGGCGAACAAAGTCACACAGGGGAGGAACTGCTCCGCGTCATGCAAGGCGAAATCGATCCCTGGCTTTCTCCATGACAACTGAAAATTGGACCCATGGTGACAGAAAATGGAAAGAACATGGTGTCCGCGCTGCACCGAAGAGGGCTGAGCCATGTGCCCAGCATGGCACATGTGTTTAATTTGGTTGTCAAACGGTTCCTCAAGTCTTCCACCCATCTGCAAGACATTCTAAAAACGGCCAGGAAACTTTGCATGCACTTTAGCCATTCCTACAATGCCAAAACACCCCTCCTTGAGCTTTCAGGGCAGAACAGCCTCCCCCCAAAAAGGTCGATATGCAATGTTTCCCCCGTTGGAATTTCCCGCCCCATATGTTGGGCCGATTATGAACAGAAAAAAGGACATTAAGAAATTTTTTGATGATCCAAGAGGGCCCCGGGGTAACTCCAATGTGTCATTTTGATGTCAGCAGTGGCAGCCTATGTTTTTGAACCCGCCATTTGTAAAACCTTTTGAGGGGCCTGTTATTTGTAGGCCCAGAAATAATGGTTGAACAACGTCATTCCCCCTGTTCTGTCCTGGAACAAAAGCTGTAAAAACTGTTGGTCAGGGGGACTGGGACGTGGCAATACATGTCATGGCCAAGGTTGGTGGGGATGAAATGGGGAGAGGAGGAGGGGGGACATTGGAACACAAGCAGTTTCGGGGAAAAGATGGTTTTTTTACCCCGGTGGCAGGGAAGAGGAGGAGGGAGCAGCCGGAGGGGCAGAGGGAGATGGGAAGACAAGGGGATGACCCAGACACCCTGGAGTATTAAGTGGAGATGGAGGCAGGGAGTTCCTCAGAGTCACTTATGCAGATGGCCCACTGCATGCTGATTTGCCGGGGTAGTGACAGAGGGGTGACTTCTGGCTCTCCACCCTCTTGGACTCTCACTACCAGTCCAAAATGGGGGTCTTTGTTCACCTGCCAAGAGGGGTGAATTCATTAAATTTTGGGACAAAAATATTAGTCAGTTGGCCCCCGCCCATCTGTACCATCGTCCCTCCCCCTTGTAGGTCTGACGGGGGGTTCTCGCGCTCCCGTCAACTTTCCATCTGTGTGGGGGGGTGGTGGGTAGGAACAGTACCGCTGCATGGAGCAATTGAATTGGGGTCATTGATAAGCGTTTTTTTCACCGCCTAAAGAGGAGGTATCACCAGCAGAGCACCTGGAGAAGGGCCCTGAACCAGCAGGGGGGCCCACTTAGGGCAACACCCTGCACCCCAAATTGAAGATCCCTGGACTCTGGGCCAAATGGATTTGGGGCCAGAAACTTGCCGAGTTTGCAATGGAAGAAGTGTCCCGCTTTTGTTTATTGCCGGCAGGGGCCCCTAGCTACCCCAAAAGGGGGAAAATCTCTTGTCCCCCCCGAAAGTGGAGAGACTCACCTTTTTTCAAGTAAATCAGGGCGTGGATTTTAGCCTTACACCAATGTTATGCATCAGTTAGATCACCATGCCGCCCACCCAATTTGCAAGTGAGTCTGGATTCCTTGGCTTCCTGCCTAGTACTATTGTGATGCCCCACCCGCCTGATGCCAAACCATTGTGCCAGATGCTCTATCTACCACCACCACTTTACCCGGGCACTGGCATTGACCCCCCCCCCACTTTCACTGGGCCCCTTTTTAGCTTTGATGCTGCTTCTACCTACCCCCTAGGTCTCCTCTTCTGTGCGCTGTGCTTCACCTCAGGCTTTGCAATAATGTCACTCTCTGGTTGATGCTGCTGCTGCCCCCACCTCCCCGTTATTACCTAGTGCCCCCTCTCAAAATTATGTAATTTGGGACTCTTTGGGCCTGATGCTTTGCTGTTGCTCCCGGGGGGCCACTCCACACTGTGTAATTGTGCCCAAACTGTGACCACTTATACTGCTGCCACCTCCAAAAAACAGCATTGTGCCCCCTCTGTGGCCTTAGTTGCCCCCACCTCCCCACGATGTCATTGAGCCATGTGTGGCCTACTCATTTTTTCCGCCCTCCACCTTATGTCATTGTGGGCCCTCTGTGGTCTATATGTTCTTTTTACCCTCCAATTGTTATTTTAAACTCTCTGTGGCCTATGTGTTCCGCCACCTTCCCCAAAAAAGTATTATGCCACTCTGTGGCTTACTCATTTTTCTGCCCCTCCACACTATGTCCCTTTTTGCCACTCTTGGGCCTTTTTTCATTTTGCTGCCCCCTCCACCCCAATTTTGTCCAAATTTTGCCATTCCCATGGCCCACTTTGTGGGTTTCCGCCCCTTTCCCAAAATATGGGCAAATTTTGCCACTCTGTGGCTTACTCCATTTTTAAAAAGCCACCTTTTCCCCACGCCACTCTGTGGCCTTCTCTTTTTTTTGCCAACCCCCACCCAAACTGTTTATTGTGCCCAAATTTTATGGGCCCACTCCTGTTTGGGTTCCTTTCCCCAATTTTGTCATTGTTTACACTCGTTGGCCCACTTTATGCTGCTGACAAACTGACCCCTCTCTCCCCACGACCACAAATGTGGTTTCCAAAAGCCCTTTTCCCCAAAAATCCACCCCCCTGTGTAATTGTGCCAATCTGTGGGCGGGTTCATGTGCTGGCCCCCTCCAAAATCTGTCTTGTGGCCCCTTGTGGCCTACTCTGTTGGCCCCACCTCCAAAACTAAAGGGCATTTTTTCCCCTCTGTGGTTATTTATTTTTTCTGGCCCCCTCCAAACTAAGTCATTTTTGCCAAATCTTTTTGGCCCTTTCCATTTTTGGGTTTCCACCTTTTTTTAATTTGTCATTGTGCCCCTCGTAGCTTTACTCAAAGTTGCGGGCCCTCCCCCACAATCGGGCATTGGCCCATTTTTTGTGGGCCCCACCCCAAAATTTTTTTGCCCCTTCAAATATGTCATTGGGAAAACTCTGTTGCCTAATAAAGCTGGGCCCCCCCCTTCAAAATCAGTCATTTGGTGGGGCCCCTTTTTGTGGTCCCAATCATGTTGTGCCCACCTCCCCAAACTGGGGCATTTTTGGGGACTCTGTGAAACCCAATCCTGCTTTCTTTTCCAAAATTCCCCCAATCTGGGCCCCTGTTGGGCCCCTCTGGGGGCCATGTAATGTAAAATGACCAAATCTTCAATTGACCCCCATTGTGGTTTCCTTTAATTTTCTTTTTTCCCAAACCCTCCACCACCCCTATGATGTTTTCCCTGTAACGGGTTTTGGGGGATTCGCTTTGGGCCACCCGCAAAGCGTGAAAAGTTAAGCCAGCCAGGGGGCGGATTTAAGTTGCCCCCCGGTTTTTTCACCGAGGGCCCCCACAAAGCAGGAGGGACTTACTGCGGGTGAGGTACCAAAGGTTTTCTACCCCGACGGGGGGGCCCGCTTGCGGGGGGCGGGGGGCCCGGGGGAATTGCATGGGACAGGGAAACGTAATCCCGAGACGTAGGGGGGGAAGGCGGAGGTCCCGAAAAAAGGGGGCAGAGGTTTATGGTCCAAACATGGAGGATGGGAGGGCAGGAGGCCCAAAAAGGCCCAAAATCAGGGGGGGGTTGCGGGGAAAAGAAATTAGTACCCTGGGAATTAAAAACAAAAAAACCCCCAACACCCCACAAAAAACCCCTTAAAGCCCCACCCAAAAATCTGGCAGGGTTTCAAAAGGGGCCCCGGGGGTTGCAGCGTTTTACCCGGGCAGGCAGGAGCAGAGGCACAGGAGCGGGGGAAGGGTTAAAATGCCCCGATGCCGGGACCGGGCAGCAAGGGGACGGTTTTCGGCCTGGCCCGCCGGCCCCCCGCGGCCAGCCCCCAAGAGAGCCCGGGGGGCGCAAAGGCCCCCCGGGAGGGGAAAAGGTCCCCGTGCGGGGAAAGGGGGGGGGGGCCCCGCGGGTTTGGGGGATGGGGACCCGCGCTGGCCCCCATGACAGTTTCCCCCCCCTTTTGGGGCTTTCCCCCCCCTTTTTTCGTTTTTTTTGGAGGGGGGTTTAGATGAAAGGGTTTTTCCTTAGGGTTTTTCCCACGAAAAGCTTTTCCCCCGGCCCCGAAACCCCTTTCCCCCCAAACACAGTCCCAAAACAGAAAAACCGTTCCCCCTTCAACCCGTTTTTCCCCCAGCACCTCCCTTTACCTCAAAAATGGGAAACAAGGGAGTCGGGCCAAGGAGAAAGGGGGAGACCCGACCACGGGGAGAGGGTTCAAGCACCCCCCGGTTTGAGGAGGAAAAATGGGGAAAGGGGTTCGGGGTTTGCCAGATAGGAGGCAAGCGGAGTTTTTAGGGACAGGGTTTAAATCGCCCCCAAAAATTTTGGGGCCCTAACCCTTTTAACTGGGGACCCCTTTAAATGAATTTTTTGGCAGAACAAAACCCAAAAATATTACCCGGCTCAAATAGGGGGGGGAGGTTTTACAGTATTTTGGTCAGCCTGGCCTTGGTGCGAGCTGAGGCCCCGGTTTGGGAAAGGGGCCCGTCGTGTGACTTTCCCGGGTGCTAGATGTCCTGCCAAATTAGGAATTTCCCCGGCCCGGATCGTGACCCGAGGTAGCCCCGAGGGAGAGGTGGGCAGGGGGTATTGCCCAAACACAACAAAAAAAAAAGGGAGGCTTCGAGGGGTGAAACCGGGTCTAGGGAATTTTACGGGGGGAAATTCCCCCTAGGGGAGGGGGGTCAGACCGGTTATCCCGCGGGGGGGCTCCAAAAAGTCGTTAAAGGGAGGTTTCCTAAAACTTGGTTTACCCTCTCTTTCCTGCCCGGGTTTGTTTGAGGGTAGTATGAGATGAGAAGTTAGTGAACCCGCAAAAAAATGGGCCACATTTGAGCCCCCCGGGAAATTTGAAATAAAAATGAAAACCCCCTTTTCCCAGGGCAATTTTGCCAAAAGGGGGGGACCATGTAACCCAAAAAAAGTGCCCGGGCAGCTGGGGGAAGAGTGGGAACCCCGGCAAAAGGAAAAGGGCCCAAAAGGAACGGGGGAGGGGAAAGAAAGTGAGCAATCTTTTTGAGAGGGCCTTTAGCCCCCCAAATGGCCCTGTTTCCCCAAAGGGGCCGGGAGGTTTCCCAAACAAAATCCTGGTTTTGGGGGGGGAACCCAAGGGGCTTCCTTTGGGACCCCCCAGAAGGGTTTAAAGCAGGGCCCCCGAGCTGAGCGGGGGGGACTTTATTATGGGCACAGGGAAAGGTACAAAGGGCCAGGGGCCAAAGTTTTTAAAAATTCTTGAAGGCCCGGGGGGTGGGCCCACCAAAAATAGCCCGGGGAGAAAAGTTGAGGGGGTTATGAAAATCCCGGAAAGGAACCCGCTGTTCGTGAGGAATGTCCCCCCCCTTTAGAATACGGGGGCCGCATGCGGGGCGTATGTAGGGGCTTCCAGGAGGGGAGATGTTGAAGGGCCCCGGGGGCCCCCCAGTGAGGAGTTGTTCAGGAGGAACTATGTGCTGCTGGGGCGGGTCCAGGCCCCCCTGTATTGAGGGTTTTAGAAGAGGGGTCCCCCTTGAGTTTTTTCCCCCCGGGCTGGCTTTTGGGAAAATGAAAGGAGAAAAAACAAAGCGGATTTAAGAAGAGCGACACCTGCTTTTCGAGGATTCGTTTTGTTGGGGCAGACTGAGATAAAGAAAATTCTTGATTCGGGTGAAAGATACCCAAAGGGGTTTGGGGAGCCCCCCAGCAAGTGCCCCCATTTTTCTAGGGCTAACTTAATGGCCGAAGTTTTGGATCACCCATCGTGTAATTTTTTCGGGGGGTTTAAGGTTTTTTGGGGAAAAAGCCGCAAGTAAGGGAGGGCCCCAGAGGAGGACCTTTTTGTAGGAGGAAAGCGGGTTTAACCTATTGAGGTTGCGTTTCCCCTTCTAGGACAAACGGGCCGCTGCCCGGGGCCGGCGGGGACATAATAGGAGCAAAAGCGATTTCTAAATTTAAAGGGGAAAAGAAAGGGGTTTTTGGGTTCTGGAGCCGGAAATTTGGGGGTTTGGGAATTTTCTTCGTAAGGGCCACGAGCGGGGGCACGAGCGTAGAGGGTTTTTGTTGGGCGAACTGTCCCTTTTTAGTTTTGCGAACCCCCCAAAAAAAGGGGGATGTTTTCCAAAGGCCCCAGGTCCCAGGCCACTGTAAAGACCCCCCAGAAAGCTTTGAGGGAAACCATTTGGAGAACCCCGATCGAGACGATGTTTCCCCGGAAGGGCCAAAGAGGGTGTTCAAAAAAGCATTTTTTCCCGTTTTTTCATTTTAAAAATGGGGGGCTACGGAGACGCTTAAATACCCAGCGGAAAGGGTTTCCCGGGGGGGGGTGAGTCTCCCGTTTAGGAGAGAAAGATTTTAAAATGTCATCCCCGATTTGGACAATAACAAGACTTTGAGAAGATTACGGGGATTCAAATTTAAAAAATTTTGGAACCCCTGCCGGAGCAATTTAGAAGGCCCAAAAGGCATAACGAGATATTCCAAAAAGGGCCATCCGGGTTTTAAAAGGGCCGTATTCCTTTTCGTCCCCTTTTCCGGGGGTTTAAAAATCAAGTTGAAAGCTCCGGGGTTAAACCAATTTGGAAAAAAAAATTTGCGCCACGCGGGTGTTTTCCCAGAAAGTCTGAGATAAAGGACCCAAGGGTTTTATCCCTTTTTTTTTTGGGTAAATCTTATTGAGTCCCAAATAGAGGGGGGGAATTGATTTTTAACGAAGGGGAATTCTTTTAAAAGAATTTCGGGGAAAACTTCGGTTCGGAAAAAAATTTCAAAATTTGGGGGTTTGGGGTAAACAAAGGGTGTGTTTTTTGATTGAAAAAAGGGCCCTTGCGGAATGGCGTAAAAGGGGGGCAAAGCACTTTTTTGGGGGGGGGGAAAGGGAAGGGCATTGCCGCAGGGACTGTCCCAAAAAGGGGGTAAACCCAATCAGGGGACCGGGGGGGATTCTGTGATTTTCACCACACTATTTTAAGCCCGGGCGCGACGCGGGGGAGCTCTTACCGCTTCACTGAAACGATCGGGGAAGGTGCTCCGCGGCTGATGCTTTTTTCTGAAAAATTTGTTTTTATTTTAGCGTTTTCTGGGGGTGTCCCCAGTTGTTCAAGAGACTTTTCTTTTAATGTTTTTATTTCTAATTTTTTGGGGTATTGGATCTGAAACCCAGTGTGGTCCACTGGGGTTTGCATTTTAAATTAAAATACCCAAGTGGGATCTAACCCATTTCCCCTGTTGTATTCATTTAAAAAAAAAACAGTGTTTTTAAAATAAAAATCCCAACTTCATTTTTGGCTCCCAATTTATTGCAAAATTTTTACTTTAAAGGGGTTAATTAAGCGTTTTTTTTGTGGTTTTGCTGCCCCAAAAAAAACCCATCTTTTTCAACGCCAAAATATATAAAATTTTTCCTGTAGCCTAATTTCAAAAGAAAAGGGTTTTAATTACAACTGTATCTCTTTGTTGTGTGGCTTTAGGAAAACACGCAATTGTAACACGTAAAAAGTTACTAGTTTGTGGGCTCAATTTTTTTGGGGGCCAATTTACACCCGGGGGTTTTAATTAAGGGGTTGTTTTGCGGGTGTGCTGAAAAAAATTTTAAACCCGTCTTTTTCAACCCCAAAAAATATATAATTTTTCCTGTCCCTTTAATTCAAAGCAAAGGTTAATTCCCAACTGTATCTTTGTTGTGGGGCGTAGAAAAACAAAAAATTTTTAAAACAGCTCAAAAGCTATTTAGTTTTTGCGGCTCAATTTTTTTGGCGCAATTTCATGGGGGGGTTAATTAAGGTTTTTTTGCTGGTGTGCTGACAAAAAAAAAAACCCGTTTTTTTTAACCCCAAAATTTTTTTACATTTTTCCTGTGGATAATTCACAAGCAAAGGAAAATTCCCAAACTGTATCTCTTGTTGTGTGGATAAAAAAACACACAATTGTAAACGCTAAAAAAAAAAAAGCTACTAGTTTGTGGGGCTAATTTTTTGGGCCCGAAATTTTACTTTAAAGGGGTTTAAATTTAAAAGCGTTTTTTTTTGTGGTTGCTGCCCCAAAGAAAACCGTCTTTTTTTTTTCCCCCAAAAAATATATACATTTTTCCTGGGATAATTCATGCCCAAAAGGTTTAAATTTTAGCCTGTTTTGTGCTTTTACATTTAGTAAAAACACACGCGTTTTTAAACGCCCCACATACAAGAAAAATTTTTTCCTGGCCATTTGTGGAGCGCAATTTTAAAAAAGGGGTTTACCCAAGCTTGTTAATGGGTTCATTTGGAGTCAAAAAAAAAGGGTGTATATTTAACATATACGTTAAAATCATTAAAAAAGTGTCTGTACATTTTTGGGAAAAATTTTGTATTTTCAGGGCAAAAGAGGTGGCAGGCCCCCTGCACCCGCCCAGTGCAGTGGCACAAACATTCCCCGGAAAAAGGGCCCCGGTCGCAGCCCCGCAAGGGGGTGTCGCAGCAGGGGGACTCGGTTTTAGGGCACAACTGCCCCCTTGTCATTTTTTGCGGCCGTGTTGGGTTGGGTTTAGCAACCCCGGGGTTCTTGATTTGGGTTTACTAGGGGCATCCTTTTCTCCAGATGCATCCCGACAACCCCCCGCCAAGAGCGGTTTGGGTCCCCAGACACAAAAACCCTTTGTTGGCATGGCCCGGGGGGCGGGGGCAGCGGGGCCCTCACCTTTTCCTCAAACCCCCCTTTGTCCCATTCGGTTTTTCCCTTAGCCCGGATCTTTCTATGTGGTTTTGGAATTTGCGGGCCCCTATATAAGGGGAGGATGAACAATTTGAGGGGGGGCGTTTAGCAGTAACCCTTTTTGGGAGCCCAAGAAATGGGGCCCAAAAATTTCCCCCGCCTTTCCCTTTCAGTAGGCCCGGGAAAGTTAGATGTGGGGGGGGTGGCATGGGGGGGTTTTTTGTTGTTTAGAGTCAGCTCGGCATACCAAAACCGGGGGATGAGGACGCCCGTGACGATGAAAAACAAATAGATGATGATGTAGGCCCGACCGCACTTGGGGGGCGGGTGGGCAAGGGCCTTAAACAATTTTGGGCAGGGAAAGAGGGGGGTTTAAATTGCGCGTTTTGGCAAACAGCGCAGCCGGGAAGGGGTCGTGTGGCCCCTTTTAGGTAAAACAGGTTGCGCAGTGTGAGGCGGGAAACCCGCGGCCACGGGGGTTTAAAAACCCCCTTCGCAGGTCCAAAAAAGTTGCGGGCCCGGGGCCCAAGCGAAGGCAGCGGCGGGCCCGTTGGGACTCATGTGCGGGGCTTGGCGGTAAAAACCGATCTGGCGGTGTGGCAGTTCTTTCTAAGGGCACCCGGGGGGCCGAAATTTTGGGTTTTATTAGAATCTGTGGGCAGAAAGTGAAGGGTGGCCCGGGACTAACATTGGGACCCGGGCCCTGCATCAACACCCTGCAGGGTCACCCTTCCCCGGGGGCCTGCGAGAAAAATGGGTCAGGTGGTGGTTTGGGCCAAACCTGCCCCCCCAGCAAAAGCAGCAGCGCAGCAAGCGCCAGTGGCACATGCCCTTTGCGCCCGTCAAGGGTCCCCCCCCCCTCTGCGAAGGGAAATGTTTCTCTTTGCATCATCTCCCGGTCCGATGTCTGCTCCTCGTTTCTCATTTGGGGCCAGCAGTCGTTCAGCGAGGCGATTGCAAAGAGACACAGTATGTGTCCCCCAAAAAATCCCAAGGTGCAGCAGTGACCTTGTCCTGTCCAAGTTGTTGGGTTTTTGCTCCCTCCCCTTTTCCAAAAAGGTGGGCTCCCGAAACCCTTCAGAGAATAATGGCTTGTGCCGAGCCCAGATGGGAAAAGGTTTTCCCAAACCGTAATTTCTTTTCCCAAAAGGCAAAATACCCGCAAATTTATAAAAATGTAGAAAAGAAGGTGGGGCAGTTTCCCTTTAGCTTTTCGGTTTGTTCCCAAAGGTTTCAAGGAAACGGGGGAATTTTGGAGCTGTAAATACGGTCAGGGGGCCCGTTTAAAAGTCCTTTACGGCCCCCCCCTGGGTGAATGTGCTTCCTGCCCAGGCACACAAAAAACTTGGACAGTGACGCCGCTTTCTATCCCTCGTTGTAAACTGCTGCACCTGCGCCAATGTCCGCCTCCTTCCTCCACCCTCACCACCATCTCAGCCTCCAAGGTACTGCTCCTTCCCATACCACATGTGTAGGGCACAGCTGTGCCACGCATTGATGATATGTGTGTGTGGTGGCGCCAGATTGCGAAGAAGTCACACAGGGGAGAATGCTCGGAGTCATGCAGCAAGCTCTCTCTCGCGTATGTATGTGTGGCTTTCTCCCGCGCCACTGAAATCGGAACCATGTGTACGGACAATGGGAAGAACATGGTGTCCGCGCGTGCACCGAGAGGGATGGGCCATGCGACCGCTGCATGGCGCAGGTGTTCAATCTGGTTGTGAAAGGTCCTGAAGTCTTCCACCGATCTTCAGAACATTCTGAAAATGGCCAGGAAAAACTGTCATGCACTTTATCATTCGTACAAAGCCAGGAACACCCTCCTCGAGTTGCAGCGGCAGAGACGGCCGCCCCCAACACACTCTGATATGCCGATGTTTCCACCCCAATGGAATTCCAGCCTGCACATGTTGGAGTCGACTGTATGAACAGAGGAAAGGCCATTAACGATTTTTTTTATGAATCCAGGCAGGACAGAAGTACTCCCTGTGTTAACTTTGATGTCAGCCAAGTGGCAGCTATTTGCGGGTGCACCATGCCGTTTGTTGAGGCCATTCGAGGAGGCGGACGTTATATTAGTCAGTCGCGAGGACTACGGGATGAATAACGTCATTCCACTGCTTCATGTCCTTGGATCAGTCGCGTGAAAAATCTAGTCTGGGCAGGGGACCTGGAGACGTGGCGACTACATATCGTGGCCACATGAGTCCGGTGGGGACTGAAATGGAGGAGGAAGGAGGAGGACATTGGAGCAGGAAGCATTGTCTGGTGAAATGAGTGGAATTTCTACCAGGTGACATGAGAGGAGGAGCAGGAGCAGTGGAGGAGGTGGATGGAGATGAGGAAGACGAGGCAGAGGGACCCCAAGCACCGTGGCAGTATACAGTGGTAATGAGGCAGGGAGCCCCTCGGATCACTTGGCAGATGGCCGCAGCATGCTTATTTGCCTGGCTTTAGTGACAGTCGAATAGTCAGCATCCGGCAGAGGGATGGAACTTATAGGCTCTCCACCTATTGGACCCACGTAACGGTCAAAAACGGGAGCCTTTTTCCCAGCTATTGAGAGGGAAGACAAACTCAAATACTATAGGGAAATCCTCCGTAATCAGTTGGCCGCAGCCAATGTTCGGCATGTCCCTCCTCTGACAGGTCTGACCGGGGGTGGTTCCTCAGTTGCTCACGTCTACTTGCCGCGGCGCTGGGGGAAGGTGGGGGGGTAGGAGCAGTACCAGCTCCCATCAGTAGTAACCTAGTCTGGGAGTCATCTGCGGATGAGGCAGCTTCCTTCACCCGCCTAGTGAGGGGGCAGTCGCCCGCCTGCCAGCAGCAGGCCTTGAGCAGTCCTAACCACCAGTAATATTCTACTTTTCCATCCCATACATCCACCACCTTACTCATCACTACATTCCCTCCATTTCAGCCCCCACACCTGTATGTTATTCCCCGAACCAATCCTAGTATTCTGCCGGAGAAGCTGTGTCTGCGTCCGTAGTGATGCATCAGCGTGTGTTCCGCCCCCACGGCTGTGGGGCCAATCGTTACCCCAAGGAGGAACCCGCTTGTCCTCGGGAAATGTGGAACGAATGACTTTGTCAAGATGAATCAGGCGTGGATCGGCCAGGATGTCCACACACCAATGCCTTAGGCGTCAGTCTGGGTTCAAACTACCTGCCTCACCCACTATTCTGATGCCGCCACCCGCCTGATGCCACACATCTGCTGCACAGTTTCTCCATCTGCCTACCACAACTTTACCAGGGACTGGGTATTGCCACCCACCTCAAACATCTTACATTTTTCCACTCACATCCCCCCCCCCCACCATCATCATCTTCATTATTCCTACTAAGCCCCCCCTATTCCCAACCCCCCATGAGTCCATAATGCCCCTCATCAGACCCACCCCCCATCCCCCCCGCCCCCCTGATGCTCCTGCCGCGCTCACATCTGTGTGTCTCTGTATCCATAGTGCCCTGTGGCCCCCTATCCTTTTTTTGACCACCTCCCAGAATGTCCATTGTCCCGATTCCCCCCCCCACATTCCGTCTGCTCCTCACTCTCGCTGCTGCTGTGCCCTGCTGCCATTGTACTCCACCACGATGTATTGTGCCACTGCATGACCTCATGCTGCTGCACCGTGACCTCGCTCTAGTTTCATTGTGCCACTCTGTTGCTTCCTCTGTTTTGCCACATCCAGAATGATTGTGCCACTCTCCTGAGTGTATAGATGTGTAGAGAGAGATAGAGAGAGAGATACATATCCTCCCGTGCCCTCCACATTGTCATTGTGCCATGTGTGTGTGCCTAATACTGTTTTGGCACCTCCAGAATGTCAATGTGCCACTGGCCTGAACCTCATGTGCTGCCGCCGTTGACCTCGCTCTAGGTGTTTGTGCCACTTCTGTGGCTCTCCTCCTGTTGTGCCACCTCCAGAATGGTCATTGTGCCTTCTCTGGACCTCATGCTGATGCTGTTGACTCCTGCCATGCCCTCCACACTGTGTCATTGTGCCACACTGTGGCCTAACTGTTTGCCACCTCCAGAATGTCATGTGTACCACTGGCTCTGGACCCATGCTGCTGCCGCCGTGACCTTCGTCTCAGGTCATTGTGGCCATTCTGTGGCTTCCTCCTGTTTTGCCACTTCCAGAATGTCATTGTGCCACTGCGCTGACCTCATGCTGGTGCTGTGGGCTGCTGCTTGTGTGTTCCTCACACTGTGTCAACTGTGCCAATGTCTGACTCATGCTGCTTCGTCCGTGACCTCCGCTCTCAGTCTATAGAGAGAGAGATATAGATCTGTGGCTTCCTTCTAGTTTTGCCACCTCAGATATGCATTGTGCACACTGCCTGTGACCTCATGCTGCTGCCGCCGTATGACCTCCGCTCCTCAGTCATTGTGTCATTCTGTGCCTACTCTGTTTTGCCACCTCCAGAATGTCATTGTTACCACTGGCTGACTTATGCTGTGCTAGTGGTTGCTGCCGTTGGGTTTCCTCCACACTGTGTCATTGTGCCACTGTCTGACCTCATGCTGCTGCGCCGTGACCCTCCGCTCTCAGTCATTTGTGCCATTTCTGTGGCTTCATCCTGTTTTGCCACTCCAAAATGTCATTGTGCACTGCCTTGAACTCATGCTGCTGCCGCCGTGACCTCAGTTTCTCAGTCATTGTGTAATTCTGTGGCTTCTCATGTTTTGCACCTCCAGAATGTCATTGTGCCACGCCTGACCTCATGCTGCTGCCGCGTGACCTCCCGCTCTCAGTCATTGTTTGCCTTCTGTGGCTTCCTCCTGTTTTGCCACCTCCAGAATTTCATTGTGCCACTGGCCCTGACCCCCCTCATGCTGCTGCCGCCGTGACTCCTTGCTCTCAGTCCATTGTGCTCATTCTGTGGCTTTCTCCTGGTTTTGCCACCTCCAGAAATGTCATTGTGCCACCCTGCCGAACCTCATGATGCTGCCGCCGTTGACTCGCTCTCAGTCATTGTGCCATTCTGTGGCTTCCTCCTGTTTCTGCCCACCTCCAGAATATCATTTTGCCACTGACTGACCTCATGCTGCTGCTGTGGCTGCTGCTGTGTCCCCAACACTGTGTCATTGTGGCCACTGTCTGCCTCCCCATCGCTGCTGCCGCCGTCGCTCTCACGCTCTAAGTCCATTTGTGCCCATTTTCTGTGGCTTACTTCCTGTTTTGCCACCTCCCAGAATGTCATTGTGCCACTGCCTGACCTCATGCTGCTGCCTGCCGTGACCCTCTGCTCTCAGTCATTGTTGCCATTCTGTGGCTTCCTCCTGTAGTGCCACCTCCAGAATTTCATTGTGCCACTGCCTTACCTCATCCTGCTGCCTGCGTGTCCTCCTCTCTTTGTCATTTTGGAATTCTGTGGCTTCCTCCTGTTTTGCCACCTCAGAATGTCATTGTGCCACTGCCTGACCTTCATGCTTGCTGCTGTGGCTGGCTGCCGTGTGGTCCTCCTAACTGTTGTCATTGTGCCACTGCCTGACCTACATGCTGCTTGCCGCCGTGACCTACGCTCTCAGTCATGTGTACATTCTGTGGTTCCTCCTGTTTTGCCACCTCCAGATGTCAATGTGCCACTGCCTGAAACTTCTTGCTGCTTGCCGCGCAGTGTACCTCCACTCTCAGTCATTGTGCCACTTGTGGCTTCCTCCTGATTTTGCCACCTACAGGAATGTCATTGTGCCACTGCCTGACCTCATGCTGATGCCGCCGTGACCTCCGCTCTTCAGGTCATTGTTGCCATTCTGTGGCTTCCTCTGTTTTGACACCTACAGAATGTCATTGTGACCGCCTGACTATGCTGCTGCCGCCGTGTCCTCCGCTCTCAGTCATGTGCCATTCTGTGGCTTCACTCCTGTTTTTGCCACCTCCAGAATGTCATTGTTTCACTGCCTGACTTCATGGCTGCTGACGCCGTGACCTCAGCTTCAGTCATTGTGTCATTCTGTGGGCTTCCTCCTGTTTTGCCACCTCCAGGAATGTCATTGTGCCACTGCAATCTGACCTCATGACTGCTGCCGCCGTGACTCGCTCTCTGTCAATGTGCCATTCTGTGGCATCCTCCTGTTTTTACCACCTCAGAATGTCATTGTGCCACGGGCCTGACCTCATGCTGCTGACGCCGTGACCTGCCGCTCCTCAGTTATTGTGCCATTCTGGGCTTCCTCCTGTGTTTTGCCACCTCCAGAATGTCATTGTGCCACTGCCTGACTCATGCTGCTGCCGCCGTGTGACCTCGCTCTCAGTCATTGTGCCATTTTGTGGCTTTCCTCTGTTTTTGCCACTTCCAGAATGTCATTGTGCCACTGCCTGACCTTATGTACTGCTGTGGCTGTTGCTGTGATCCTCCACACTGTGTCATTGTGCCATGTCTGCCTCATTGCTGTGCCGCCAGTGACCTTCCGCTCTCAGTCATTGTGCCATTCTTGGTGGATTTCTCCTGTTTTGCCACCTCCAGAATGTCATTGTGCCACTGCCATGACTCATGCTGCTGCCGCCGTGACCTCCGCTCTCAGTCATTGTGCCATTCTGTGGCATCCTCCTGTTTTGCCACCTCCAGAATGTCATTGTGCCACTGCCAGACCTCATGCTGCTGCCCCGTGACCCCGCTCTCAGTCATTGTGTCATTCTGTGGCTTCCTCCTGTTTTTGCCACCTCCAGAATTGTCATTGTCGCCACTGCCTGACTCATGCTGTGCCGCCGTGACCTCCGCTCTCAGTCATTGTGCCATTCTGTGGCTTCCTCCTGTTTTGCCACCTCCAGAATGTATTTTGCCACTGGACTGTCCTCATGCTGCTGCTGTGGTGCTGCTGTGTCTCCACACTGTGTCATTGTGCACTGTCTGACCTCATGCTAGCTGCCGCCGTTTACCTCAGCCTAAGTCATTGTGCCATTCTGTGGTTCCTCCTGTTTTTGCACCTCCAGAATGTCATTGTGCCACTGCCGGACCTCATGCATGTGCCGCGTGACCTCTGCTCTCAGTCATTGTGCCATTCTGTGGCTTCCTCCTGGTTTTGCACCTCCAGAATATCATTGTGCCCTGCCAGACTCATGCTGCTGCCGCCGTGACCTCTGCCTCTCAGATTCATTGTGCCAATTCTGATGGCTTCCTCCTGTTTTTTGCCACCTCCAGAATGTCAATTGTGCCACTGCCTGACTCATTGCTGCTGCCTGTGGCTTTCGTGCCGTGTCCTCACACTGTGTCATTGTGCCACTTGCTGACCTAAATGCTGCCTGCCGCCGCGTGACCTCCGCTATCAGTCATTGTACCATTCTGTGGCTTCCTCTGTTTTGCCACATCCAGAATGACAATGTGCCACTGCCTGAACTCATGCTGCTGCGCCTGTGACCTCCACGCTCAGTCATTGTGCCACTGTGTGGCTTGAGTGTAGAGATAGAGAGATGGCTGCGTGTGTGTGTGTTTTGCCTGTAGACCTCGACCCCCCACGCCACCCCACGTGCCCTGACCATGTGTGTATAGATGCGGCGGTCAGCGCACGTGCTGCCAGCCGTCGACCTCCCATTCCTGACGTGGTGTCGTGTGTCGGCTGTTTCTCAGTCATTGTGCCATTCTGTGGCTTCCTCCTGTTTTTGCCACCTCCAGAATGTCATTGTGACACTGCCTGACATCATGTGCTTGCCGCCGTTGACCTCCGCTCTCAGTCATTGTGCATTCTGGCTTCCTTCCTGTTTTTGCCACCTCAGAATGTCATTGTGCACTAGCCTGACCTCATGCTGCTGCCCTGCCGCCGTGACCTCCGCTCTCAGTCATTGTGCATTTCTGTGGGCTTCATCCTGTTTTGCACCATCCAGAATTGTCATTGTGCCATGCCTGACCTACATGCTGCTCCTCCGTGACCTCAGATCTCAGTCATTGTTGTCATTCTGTGGCTTCCTCCTGTATTTGCCCACCTCCAGAATGTCATTGTTCCACTCCTGACCTCATGCTGCTGCCACGCACGTGACCTCCCGCACGCTCATCGCATTGTGCCACTTGTGAGTAGATAGGAGATAGTATCCAGTTTTACCACCTCCAGAATGTTCATTGTGCCACTGCCTGACTCATGCTGCTGCGCCGTGACCTACCCGCTCTCAGTAATTGTGCATTCTGTGGCTTCCTCCTGTTTTGCCACTCAGAATGTCATTGTGCCAAATGCCTGACCTCTTGCTGCTGTCCGCCGTGACCTCCGCTCTCAGTCATTGTGCCATTTTGTGGCTTCCTTCCTGGTTTTGCACTTCCAGATGTCATTGTGCCACGCCATGGACCTTATGATACTGCTTGTGGCTGCTGCTGTGTCTCAACACTGTGTCATGTGTGCCACTGTCTGACCTCATGGCTGCTGCCGCCGTTGACCTCCGTGTGTGTGTGTGTGTGTTGTGCCTGTCTGTGGACTTCCTCCTGTTTTGCCACCTCCAGAATGTCATTGTGCCACTGCTGACCTCATGCTGCTGCCGCCGTGTGTGTTCCTAGATATCTCAGTCATTGTGCCATTTCTGTGGCTTCACTCCTCTGTTTTGCCACCTCAGAATGTCATTGTGCCTCTGCCTGACCTCATGCTGCTGCTGTGGCTGCATGACCGTGTCTGTCCACACTGTGTCATTGTGCCACTGTCTGACCTCATGCTGCTGCCGCCGTTACCTCTGCTCTCAGTCATTGTGCATTCTGTGTCTTCTCTGTTTTGCCACCTCTCCAGAATGTCATTGTGCCACTGCCTGACCTCATGCTGCTGCCGCCGTGACCTCCGCTCTCAGTCATTGTGCCATTCTGTGGTCTTCCTACTGTTTTGCCACCTCTCCAGAATGTCATTGTTGTGCCACTGCCTGACCTCATGCTGCTGCCGCCGTGACCTCCGCTCTCAGTATTGTGCCATCTGTTGGCTTTCCTCCTGTTTTGCCACCTCCAGAATGTCATTGTGCCCCTGGCCTGACCTCATTCTGCTGCCGCCGTGACCTTCGCTCTCAGTCATTGTCCATTCTGTGGTGCTTCCTCCTGTTTTGCCACCTCCAGGAATGTCATTGTGCCATGCCTGACCTCATGACTGCTGCCGCCGTGACCTCAGCTCTCAGTCAATTGTTGCCCTCAGTGGCTTCCTCCTGGTTTTTTA
This sequence comes from Phyllomedusa bahiana, assembly GCA_025379985.1. Taxonomy (NCBI): domain Eukaryota; kingdom Metazoa; phylum Chordata; class Amphibia; order Anura; family Hylidae; genus Phyllomedusa; species Phyllomedusa bahiana. Next base: position 47,968 of record JAODAL010018871.1, read on the forward strand.
CCACCTCCGAATTGTCATTGAGCCACTCCTTACCTAATGCTGCTTGCCCGCCATGACCTCCCCGTTCTCAGTCATTGTGCCATTTGTGGCTATCCTCCTGTTTTGCCACCTCCAGAAAAGTCATTGTTGCCTGCCTGCCCCTCATGCTGCTGCCGCCGTGACCTTCCGCTCTCAGTCACTTGTCCATTTGTGGCTTCCTCCTGTTTTGCCACAACCAGAATGGCTTTGTGCCACTGCATGACCTCATGCTGGCTGCCGCCCCGTGACCAATCGCTCACGTAGTCCATTGTGCCAGTTCTGGGCTTCCTCCTGTTTTGCACCTCCAGAATTCATTGTGCCAACTGCCTGACCTTATGCTACTGCTGTGCTGCTGCTGTGTCCTCTCCACACTGTGTCATTGTGCCACTGTGTGACCTAATACTGTGCTGCCGCCTTGGTGACCTCCGCTCTCAGTCATTGTGCCATTCAGTGGCTTCTCCTTTTTGCCACTCCAGAATGTCATTGTGCCCACTGCCTGACCTCATGATGCTGCGCCGTGACTCCGCTCTCAGTCATTGTTGCCATTCTGTGGCTTCCTACTGTTTTTGCCCACCTCCCAAGATGTCATTGTTGCCCACTGCCTGACCTCATGATGCTGCCGCCGTGACCTCCGCTTCAGCATTGGGCCATCTGTGCACGGAATGCACCTGATTTGCACTCCAGATGTGTCATTTGTGCACTGCATCTGACCTCATGCTGCTGGCCGCCGTGACCTTCCGCTTCTCAGTCATTGTTGCCATTTCTGTGGCTTCTTCTGTTTTGCCACCTCCAGATGTCACCTCGGCGCGCGCCCACACTGCCTGAACTCTCATGCTGCTGCGCCGTGACCTCCCGATCTCAGTCATTTGCCATTCTGTGGCTTCCTCCTGTTTTGCCACTTCCAGAATGTCCATTGTGCACTGCCTGACATTATGCTTACTGCTTTGGTGCTGCTGTGTATATAGATATATCACTGTGTCATTGTGCCACATGTCTGACCTCATTTTTTTGGCTGCTGCCGCCCGTTGACTCTCCGCTCTCAGTCATTGTGCCATTCTGTGCTTCCTCCTGTGTTTGCCACCTCCAGAATTGTCATTGTGCCACTGCCTGACCTCATGCTGCTGCTGTTGGTGCTGCGTGTCCTCCACATTGTGTCATTGTGCCACTGCCTGGACCTCATGTGCTGCCGCCGTTTGTAACCTTTCCGCTCTCAGTCCATTGTGCCATTCTGTGGCTTCCTCCTGTTTTGTCCACCTCCAGAATGTCATTGTGCCACTGCTGAACCTCATGCTGCTGCCGGCCGTTCCGCCTCGCTCCCCCCTCCCCGCCTCTCCAGTCATTGTGCCATTCTGTGCGCTTTCCTCCTGTTTTGCCCACCTCCAGAATCGTCATCCTGATGCGCCACTGCCTGACCTCATGCTGCTGCCGCCGTGTGGACCTCCGCTCTCAGTCATTGTGCATTTCTGTGGCTTCCTCCTGTGGTTGCCACCTCCGAATGTCTTGTGCCACTGCCTCTGAACCTCATTCTTGCTGCCCGCCGTGGACCTCGCTCTCAGTCATTGTGCAATTCTGTGGTCTTCTCTGTTTTGCCACCTTCCAGAATGTCATTTGCCACTGCCTGACCTCATGCTGTGCCGCCGTGACCTCAGCTCTCAGTATTTGTGCCATTCTTTGGCTTCATCCTGTTTTGCCACCTCCAGAATGTCATGTGCCATGCCTGACCTCATGTGCTTTGCCGCCATTGACCTACGCTCTCAGTCATTGTGCCATTCTGTGGCTTCCTCTGTTTTGGCCCACATCCAGAATGTCATTGTGCCACGGCCTTGACCTCATGCTGCTGCCGCCGTGGACCTCCCCGCTCTCAGGTCATAGTGCCATTCTGTGGCTTCCTCCTGTTTGCACCTCCCAGAATGTCATTGTGCCACTGCCTGACCTCATGCTGCTGCCGCGTGACTACCGCTCTCAGTCATTATGCATTCTGTGGCTTCTCCTGTTTTGCCACTTCCAGAATGTCAATGTTGTGCCACTGGCCTGACCTTATGCTACTTGCTGTGCTGTGCTGTGTCCTCCACAACTGTGTTCATTGTGCACACTGTTCTTACCCAGTGCTGTGCCCGCCGTGACTCCGCTCTCAGTCATGTGCCATTCTGTGCTTCCTCCTGTTTTTGCCACCTCCAGGAATGTATTGTGCCATTGCCTGACACTCATTGCTGCTGCTGTGGCTGCTGCCGTGTGTCCTCCACACTGTGTCATTGTGCCACTGCCTGACCTCATGCTGCTGCCGCAGTCACCTCCGCTCTCAGTCATTGTGCCATTCTGTGGGCTTCCTCCTGTTTTGCCACCTCCAAGAAATGTCATGTGCCACTGCCTGACCTCATGCTGCTGCAGCCGATGACCTGCCGCTCCAGTCATTGTGCCATTCTGTGGCTTCCTCCTGTTTTGCCACTCCAGAATGTCATTGTGCCACTGCCCAGACATCCATGTGCTGCCGCCGTGACTCCGCTCTCAGTCAATTGTGCCATTCTGTGGCTTCCTCCTTGTTGCCAACTCCAGATGTCATTGTGCACTGCCTGACCTTCATTCTGCTGCCGCCGTGACCTCCGTCTTCTCAGTCATTGTGCCATTTCTGTGGCTTTCCTCCTGTTTTGCCACCTCCAGGAATGTCAATTGTGCCACTTGCTGACCTCATGCTGCTGCCGCCGTGACCTCAGCTTCAGTCCATTGATGCCATTCTGTGGCTTCTCCTGTTTGCCACCTCCAGAATTCATTGTGCCACTGCCTGACCTCATGCTGCTGCCGCACATGACCTCGTCTCAGTCATTGTGCCATTCTGTGGCTTCCTCATGTTTGCCACATCCAGAATGTCATTGTGCCACTGCTGACCTCATGCTGCTGCTGCCCCGTGTCCTCCGCTTCAGTCATTGTGCCATTGTGTGTGGCTTCCTCCTGTTTTGCCCACCTCCAGAATGTCATTGTGCCACTGCCTGACCTCATGCTGCTGCCCGCCGTGACCTCCCGCTCTCACAGTCATTGTGCCATTCTGTCGGCTTCCTCCTTTTTTGCCACCTCCAGAATGTCATTGTGCCACTGCCTGACCTTATGCTACTGCTGTGGCTTCTGCTGTGTCCTCCACACTGTTTCATTGTGCCACTGTCTGACCTCATGCTGCTGCCGCCGTGACCTCCGCTCTCAGTCATTGTGCCCTGTGGCTTCCTCCTCTTTTGCCACCTCCAGAATGTATTGTGCCACTGCTGACTATGCTGTGCCGATGCGTGACCTCCCGCTCTCAGTCATTGTGCACATATGTGGCTTCCTCCTGTTTGGCCCCTCCAGAATGTCATTGTGCCACTGCTTGACCTCATGCTGCTGCTTGTGGGCTGCTGCCGTGTCATCCACACTGTGGCATTGTGCCACTGCTGACCTCATGGATGCTGCAGCCGTTACCTCCGCTCTCAGTCATTGTGCCATTCTGTGGCTTCCTCTGTTTTGCCACCTCCAGATTGTCATTCGTGCCACTGCTGACCTCATGCGGCTGCCGCCGTCTACGCGCTCACACGCACGCAGCCGCAGTGCTCTCTGTGAGCCATTCTGTGGCTTCCTCTGTTTTGCCACCTCCAAGAATGTAATTGTGCCACTGCTGACCTCATGCTGCTGCTGCCGTGACCTCCGCTCTCAGTCATTGTGCCATTCTGTGGCGTTCATCCTGTTTTGCCACCTCCAGAATGGTCATTGTGTCACTGCCTGACCTCATTGCTTCTGTGACTTGCCGCCGTCACCTCCACACTCTGTCACTAATGTGGCACCTGAGCTCTCAGCTGGCTTTTTTCCAGTTTCGCTGGCATGACTTTATCAGGCAACATTCCGGTCAGTTTTGCCCTCTTAAGTGGCCAGGGAATTTTATAGTGAAGCGATTCTAGAGCGCGGGCAGTCATTGCGTGTCATTAACTAAAACACAACATGTATGAAGACCAAACCAAGCTCCCTCTGCATTTTTAAGCATGGCAAAACGTTTCTACAGCACCCTTGCAGGCTCTGTGCAGATGGAAATAGATGCTTTTTAACGCGATTTCATCCCGAAAGTAATTCGAGGACCGAATTTATTTTTGTGGAAAATTCGGCGAAGTGACCGAATCGAATTTTTGAGAAATTCGCCCATCTCTAGTCCCCAATAATCGATACAGGGCCGGAGAGTACCATCTTTCTTTTCAACGAAGAAAAAACCAAGCCCCGCAGGTGAGGAAGACTTGCGTATAAGCCTTTACGGAGGATTCTCCTGGGACATTTTTTTTTTTTAATTCCGACATCGCCTTAGTCTCCGGGTACAGAAAGGGGATAGGACTCTGCCTCGGGGGGGAGTGTTGTATACCGGGTTGCAGGTCAATAGGACAGTCGAACGGCCGGTGCGGGGGAAAAGTTTCGTCCTGTCTTTAGGAAAAGACGTTGGCTAGATCCTGGTAACGAGCAGGCAGACCCGACAGAGGCTTCGTAGACTTTACAGAGGTGGGCCGTAGAGCTGGACGGAGTGCAGGAAGGCATCGCGAGTGGCAGGTGGGACCCCAACGCATAACCTCGCCCGTGTTCCAGTCTAAGGTCGGGGCATGGTCTTGCAACCAAGGGAGACCCAGGAGAATTTCAGAAGAGGAACGAGGCAGAACGAGAAGTTTCAGAGTCTCCTTGTGTAAGGCCCCAATCTGCAAGGTGAGGGGCGCAGTGGAGAACCGAATAGCGTCCTTTAGGCATTCGCCACTGACGGAGGAGATGAACATGGGTTTCTGCAGAGGGGTCACCGGGAGACGAAATTTGGACACCAGCACGTGGCTTACAAAATTTCCAGCGGACCCTGAATCAAGGAAGGCAGTGGCTTGAAAGGTGCTGTCCGGCGAAACTCCACAGAGTACGGGAATGGTCAGACGGGGAGAGGCCGCTCTGACACCTAAGGATGCCTTTCCTGCGAGCCCTAGGTGCGAGAGTTTTCCGGGCGCACCAGACAGTCCCCAAAAAAGTGGCCAGATCCGCCACAGTAGAAGCACAGCTGCCTCAGACGACGCTGTAAACGTTCTCCTGGGTCAGGTGGGCTCTCTCAACCTGCATGGGTTCGTCCGCAGGAACCACTGGCGGAGGAAATGGCGGTCGTTGGAAAACGGGAGCCAGGCGAGGTAGCCGGCGTGGTCGGGCGCCCTCCCGTAGGAGGCGGAGCTCTGGTGGTCTCTCGGTGAACCGAATATCAATTCGGGTGGCTAACCGAATCAGTTCTTCCAGAGCGGATGGCAGGTCCCGACCAGCGAGCTCGTCTTTAATACGCCCAGAAAGGCCTTGCCAAAAGGTCGCCACCAAAGCCCCATTATTCCAGTCCAGCTCTGAGGCTAGGGTGCGGAAAAGCACGAAGTACTGACCCACAGTGGAGTCGCCCTGACGGAGACGGAGCAGCGCTGCGGCAGTGGAGGAGGTGCGGCCTGGCTCCTCGAAGACGGTGCGGAACCCCTGAAGGAAGGCTTGCAAATTTGCTGTCAACGGATCTCCTCGGTCCCATAGTGGAGTGGCCCAGGCCAAGGCTTCCCCAGATAAGAGGCTAATTATAAAGGCCACCTTAGCCCGCTTGATAGGGATTTGATGCCCCAAATTCTCAATGTGGATGGAGCATTGACTGATAAAGCCACGGCACTTCTTGGGGTCTCCATCATAGCGTGAGGGGAGTGGCAGATGCAGAGATGGTCCAGGTGCAGCAGCAGGTAGAGCAATGGCAGCAGCAGCAACTGGTGCTGGCGTGGCTGCAGCAGACGCAGACGGAGGTAGACGGGCCGCAAGGTTCTGCATCATGGCCACAAGCTGGTCAATACGCTGGCTCTGCTGGGCGACGGCCGTCGTGACGTCCCGGAGATCGGGAAAGGTACCCTCGCGGAATCCATGGCCAGAATGTACTGTAACAGGTTGGTGGATTCGCTGGACCACCGCAAGTGATGATAGTTAAGCCACGCCAGGGAGCGGAGTCTAAGTAGCCCCCGGTATTCACCAGAGACCGCCACAAAAGGGGATGGATTTGCTGCGGCGTGAGGCTACCAGGTCGCTACCCCCAATGTGACTTGCTTGCGATGGTGGCCGGGGTAATGCGTGGTACAGAATCGTAGTCCAGAGACATAGTCGGGGACAGGCAGGAGGTCAGGATGGGCGGCAGACGTTCGTGGTCAGAGACAGGCAGACGGTCAGGGCAGGCGGCAAACAGGCAAGGTCAGGAAACATAGCAGAACAGACTGGTACACGGGTAATCAATACGGAACTCCAACACTCTCAAAACACATTAATGCAAACCAACAATCTGGTAGAGAGTGCAGGAGGCATATACCTTATATCGGACCAGCGGCCGGCAATTGACAAATTACCTGTGCGCTGGCCCTTTAAATCCAGACCAGCCATCGCTCGCGCGCCATAGACAGCGGGTACGCACGCAGCGGCTGGGACAGGCAGGAGCAGAGCGCACAGGAGCGTGGAAGGTTAAGTGCCCTGATGCCGGGACCCGGGCAGCAAGGGGACGGTCCCCGCGCCGGCCCCCATGACAGCCACTATGTTTCGTTTATCCCTTCTTTTAATCTGTCAGAAGGAATGAAAAGGACAAACACAACCAATTGTGTCTTCGGAGAAGCCGTAAGGCCATTTTGACATGGTCCTTTGTTTGCATTAGGATTGTCTGATGATTAGATAGTGAAAAGCAGGAGTGGATACAAAACACAGAAGAAATGCAAATATTCCATTTATGTGTCATCTCTGTTTTGGATCAACTCCTGTTTTTTTTTGGCTTTAGCAATACTGATTATTGACCAATTGAAATCGGACACTAATGGATCAAAAGAAGGGCAAAATGACCAGTGACGTCAACGCAAAATTACTGCCGACACCATGTCCACTCTTTCGGGGGTGGGAGGCTCTAAATGTATCAGCATTTAACAGAACAGGTTCTGTTATAATCTGTGGAGTCATCTGATGACGGTGTAAAAGGAGTGCGCTCTTTGACGCTATAGAGGGATCTTGGCCTCCTGCTCAGTTCTTTCTCGCTGGTGCTGACATTACCCTGTCAGGTTGCATTCCCACGTCAGTTATTTGGTCAGTTTTGATCCTGTAACTGCCCAGATAAGTGAAGTGTGAAGTTATTATAAGAGCGGAGCCTGACATCTGTGTGTCATACTAAATCACAGCATTGTTTCAATACCAAACCACGCTGCATGTTTCTGCATGACACAATGTTCTACAACACCATACAGACTCTCTGTAGGCAGTAAATAGCTGTTTTTAATGAGATTTGGCGTGAATAAATTCAGAACGAAACATATTTTGGGGGAGAATTCGGCAAATTCGCTCATCTCTAATCACCACCACATAGTGGCTGAATAATACATCATACCGTTACTGAATATAAACATTTAAAACAGCCAATATTACAGGCATGCAGTGACCATACAGTGGTGGATACCAGTTGTATGCAGGTTCTGCACACATGTAAGTGATTAGAGTAAAGTTATACCTAGTGTCTCACAGAAGACATTTCTGAAGAGTTGTTCTCTTCTTTGATGAGTTGTCCTCATTCCCTTTTACTTCTCCATCTGTCCCAGATCACAATAATGACTTCTCTCAGCCATGACTCTTTACTGCAGAATTTACAAAACAAACATCTTAAACTCCTCACTTTTCCAGCACTTCCCTACCAATTCCTACCACTGTACAAATTCCCCATCTATAGCAACCCATATGGTAATAATGAACTCCTTGTGCCTCTAACAGTAAAAGCACCCCCAAACTGCTCCCATTTGTGTACCGCGTTTTAGTCTTGTTTTGTATTCCCCCAATATATTATGTAGGTACACCCAAAAACTAGGTAGGAAGATATGGAAACCACCTTTGAGGTAAGCAGTCCTCTATTAGGTAGGTGTATAGCGCCCTATTAGGTAGCTAGACTTATATGTCCCCCAATAGGTAGTTATCGAGGTCCTCTATTAATTTGATAGGTAGTAATATAGACATCCTCAATAAGTAAAAATACAGGTCCCTAGTATGTAGTTATATAGATCCCCTGTAGGTAGGCAGGCAGATATATAGGGTCCTTTTAGGTAGGGAAGGGAATTTTGAGCCACCCCCTTTTGGGAGGTATAGGGGGCCCCCCCCCCGTAGTTTTTGAAAATAATCCTCTATTTTGTAGGAAAATAAACCCCCTTAATTTTGAAATAAGGGGCCCATGGGTAAATTTTACCTCCTGAAAACTAGGAATTATGCCCCTATAGGGGGAAATATACCCCCGATTTTGGGACAAAAAGGCAACCTTTAAAGGGATATGTCCACGTAGTTGGTTTTTAGGCCCCCATGTAGGTAGGTATATGCCCCCTAAAGGTAGTTATGTGCCCCTGTTGGTAGTTTTTGTTTCCCCCTTTGGTAAGAAATATGGGCCCCCTGTAGGGGAAAAAATATGTCCCTCTGTAGGTTGGGTTTTATGTTTTCCCCTTGTTAGGTTTTTTGCTCCTTGAAGGGGAGTTATGTGCCCCCGAGGTAGAAAAATTTTCCCCCCGTAGGGGGGGGAAATTTTCCCCCTGTAAAGGGAATTAAATTTCCCCCTGTAGATAGGTAATACCTTCGTATATATATTACCCCCTGTAGGTTATTATTTGCCCCCTTTGGTCATTTATCCCGTTTGTTCCCCGATTTTAGGGCTTTTTCCCCGAGGGCACTATATGCCCCCTATATGTAGGTCTTTGTCCCCTGTAGGTCACTATATGCCCCCTGCATGTAGTTCTTTGCCCAGTCAAATTTAAAAAACCCCCAAATGTTTAGGGTTTTTCCCCATGTAGGCCTTATTTTCCGGTTTAAAATTTTTAAAAAGATAGTAAAAAAAAAGGGGTTTTTTTCCCCTTTTCCCAGCGGGCCCCTTTAAAATTTTTATTCGGTGTGACCTCCTCCGCCGCTTACACCACACCCCTGTTTTCCCTGGATTTCCTGGGCTAGAAGCCCAGGCTTCCGTCCTAGGGAGGGCAAAAGTCAAAGGAGGAGTCCCGCCCTTTTTCCCTGGACAAGCCCCTGCCCCAATGCCGGGTGCTGTCTCTTTAAGGTTTTAAAAAGGGGGGTTTCAGAAATTTGGGAAAATAAATTTTGGGGGGGGCGAGGCCCGCCCTTAGGAATAGCCCTGCCTACTTACATGGGGCCAACCATAACCTACCTACCTGGGGCCACCTGCCTAACCGAATTTCCCAAATTGCAAAAGGTTCCCGGGAGCACTTGGGGAAAAGGGATGTTAAAGTTTTTATATAATTTCCCCACCTACCTACCCCAAACCACCCAGCTGGGGCTCACTTTTTCACTTTCCCAGCTGGGGCCCACCTATCACCTATACCTGGGGCCCCCCTACCACAAAACCCTTGTAACCCGGGGCCCACCTATCATTTACCTACCTGGGGCTCACCATCACCTACTAATATGGGGCCCACCTACCATCTACCTACCTTGGGGCCCACTATCACTTACCTACATAGGGCACACCTATCAGCTAACCCACCCCCCTTAGGAAATACTTACCTTCCTAGGCCCACCAAACCCCCCCCATTTTACATTTGAGACCCCTTACGAACCCGACTTCCATCTCCAATAAAGGGGCCATCAAAATACCCCAACTGGGGTTTAAATTACCCACACCAAACCCACCTGGGGGCCCATCCCAAAATGTACCTCATGTAGGTAGATGGGCCCATCTCTACCTACAACCTAGTACCTGGTGTCTACTTTCAACCTATATAACTGAGCACCCCTGCCTACCTATCTACAACCTACCTACTTGGGACCCACCTAAAACCTACCTTACTGGGGCCCACCAACCTATCTGGAGCTCACCTACCTATAACCTGCTTACCTACTCTACCTACCTGGGTCCCACCTATCACCTGCCTAACTAACTAACTAAGTAACTAACTGGGGCCTACCTATCAACCTACCTTGGGCCTACCTACCAACCTGCCTGGGGCCAGCCTACCTACCTAGCACCTACTATCTTATCCAGTGGGGGTCTACCAACCTAAATAGGGCTTACCTAGCTACATGGGGCCTTGTCCATTTACATAGCTACCTAGGACTTTGCCTACTTACCTATCTGTGGCCTTGCCTACCTACCTGGTAATATGAACATAATCTCCATGGGGTTATTCACCCCCGCCTCGCAAACCCCCTGGAAGACTGTTCCTCTAAGCTATAGCCTGTACCTGCTCTTCCAACCCCGGGAAGTTTGTACAGAGGTCGTGAATGGTGAGGCAGGTGCTGGAAAAGTGAGGATTCTAATAAATGTGTGTGTAAATTCTGCAGGGATGAGTTGTGGCCAGGAAAAGTCATCATGGCAGTCTGGAGAAGAAAAGGGTAAAAGAAAGACTCATCAGATAACACATCTCCTGTGAGCCCCTGGATATCAGGGGTTATTTTGCTTCTTTGTTGGATCAGTATTGTATTCCACCTGTCATAAGGTAGTTTTGACTTACGTTTGCTATCGACATCGGCGATAGTCGACTATTCGGGGGCCAACCATCGATACAGGTATTCGATAGTCGATAGTCATTCATACTCCTGATGACCATAAAATGTCTACTGGGATTAGCAACAACACGCTTCATACTTACACCCAAACATGGCTGTAGAATCTGGAATTAACAGCCACCGACATTCAAACTGGATTACCTGCTACATCTAAGTGTCACAACACATAGGCAAATAAAAGCCAAGAAAAAAAAGTCAACACTCCATTCACTAATCCCTGTCTTGTACCACAAGCAATGGAACCCCTAAACCTGCATCTCCAAAAAATAAAAAGTGCCAGAGGCAGTATTAATTAACCAACATTATATCATGAACTTGACAATGATATAACCCTGTCCTGAAACGCAGCATTTGACCCTAAAAACCTGCCATGAACCCCACATATAAAAGTGCCAAGAATAAATTCAGTCTTGAAACCACCATTTTTAGGTTGAACTGTGACATTGACAAACCCTGTCCTGGACCGCATGCATGACCCTTTAAACCTGTCTGACCAACAGATTAAAAAAGTGTAAGGTGCCGGACAAATGAGTCTTTTCCAACCACCATTTTATTAACGGAACATTGACTAGAACTGTCCCTGGACCGGCAGTAAGACCTAATAAACCTGTCTGACCCCCAGAGTTAAAATAGTGCCAGGAGAAAAGGAGTGTTTTCAACCCACCAATTTAGTTGAACTGGACATGGACAAACCCTGTCCCGGACCGCAGCATGACACCTTAAACCCTGTACTGAACCCAACAGATTAAAAAGTGCCGGAAAAGGAGTCATTCAACCACCAACTATAGTATGTAACAGTGACAATGACAATACCTGTTCCTGGACCACAAAGTATGACCATTAAAAACCTTTCTAGACCGCCCATAATTAAAAAGAGCTGGAAAAAGGAGTATTTCAACCACCATTTTAAGTTTCGAACACTGGACATATACTGATCCCCTGACCTGGGCCACAGAATTAACCATTAAGACCTTCTTATCCCCCATAATAAAACGAGCCCCGGAAAAAGGTCTTACAATCCCCCATTTTGAGTTGAAACGTGTACTTGGACAAACCCTGACCAGGGACGCAGTCAGTGACCTTAAACCTGTCTGACCCACAGATTAAAAAGTGCCCGGAAAAAGTTGTCTTTCAACCACCATTTTTAGTAGAACTGCACATTAACTAAACCTGTCCCCAGGGCTACTAGCATGAGCCCCCAAACTGCATAACCCCCAGATTTAAAAAAATGGCCAGAAACAGTGTCTTTCAACCACGCAGTTTAGTTTCACTGGACATTGACTAGAACTTATCCTGGACCGCAGTATGACCTTTAAACCTTGTCTGACCCCCAGTTAAATAAGTGCTCGGAAAAAGGAGCCTTTCAACCACCATTTTGTATAGTGTTTGAACTGGACAATTGAAAACCTGTCCATGACCCAGAAATGACCAATAAACCTTCTGACCCCCAGATTAAAAATGCCTGGAAAAAGGAGTCTTTCAACCACCCAATTTAGTTTCATCACTGACATTGACTATACAGTCCTGTGCACAGCAAAGACCATCAGTGCCGGAAAGTTACAAGTGGGTTGCGGTGGAGAGCCCAGCGAAGCGTCCGTCAACTATATAACACTGCAGGTTAAAATGCCCTGATGACGCAGCAAGCGAAAATTTGTCTTGCTGAAGCAAGTGCTGAATTGTGAGCACGTCCAGGCCCTTCCTTCAGAACACAGTTCCAGACCCTTTGTAGCGTCTTTGCCCCTCCGTATGTGTTGCGGACCAAATTGAGCTTCACTTTGAAATACTGTGTTTAACGCTCCTGTACACCCAGGTGCCACTTTTTCTGGCATTCTTTTTCTCATATGTACACAACGAGCTGGAGGAAATTGGTCTCTGTCCTTTGTTGCTCTGTCCGTGCTCCATACTCCATGTCCTCTATAACTTACATCTGGACAAGTTTTTCCTGTACCTCCAAGAACAATTCAGAGGAAAATTTTAACAGCTATTTTGTACATGTCAAGATTTATTAGTAGTAATAATTCTAGAAAACACATTATTTTTAAAATAGGATGGATCCCACCATGTCTTTGTTTCTCTTTTTTTTAATTATAATAAATTGTGGTTTCTCAATACAGGAATGATAATCCTGAATTTAAAGATCTATGCCAAAACAATATATTTTGCAATATGTGTCCATTAACATTGACCTACTTTATACCTTTTTTCTGACATGCACCATCACCCTTGTGAGCCACACATGACAATGTGTGAAGAACAAAAGACTGGTTAAACAACATTTTTAAAAATCGGACCTGCTAGTATAAGCTGCATGTCACACAAAAATGTCCCCCAAAATTCAAAACGTGACCCATGGATCCCCTTTAGGAACAGATTGTTGAAGAACAAATGTCTGTTAGAAACAACATTTTTTAAGTAAAAATGAACATGTATTAAAGCTGCCATCACCAGCAAAATGCCTCCAAAAATTACAAAGCATGACCCATAAACCACTTTGGACAATTGTGTTGAAAACAAATGTCTGTTATAAACAGACAGTTTTATAATTGATAAAATAGGGAAGTGACTCGTTTAGAATAGCTGCCAAGTCACAGGCAAAATGCCCCCAACAAATTAAAAAAAAGACCCATGAGTCCACTTTTGACAATTGTGAAGAACAAATGTCTATTTCAAGTAAACATTATAAGTTAGAATATTGGACCTGTATAATAGCTTCATTACAAAGACGAGCAAGACCAAAAAATTCTAAATATGTCTTCTCATCCACAGGTTAAAAATAGATGAGGGCGAAATGCCACATAAATCCTCATTTTCTGTTCCCAAGTAACATAATTATTGCTTGTAAACACACATCGAACATGACCCCAAAAAATTATAAATAAGTTCTTCTCAGAGCCACTGATTACAAATTGTGAGGCATACATGAACCCCAAAACCCATTGACACTGCGAAAAAATTCTAAAGATACGTGATTAAAAGAATATGGAATAGCAGAGAAACCTTGGTGTCTTACAGTCCTCCCACCCAAAACAGCAAATGACCTTTGGTAACTGAGAAATAAAATATGCATGTTAAGAAAAGATCATTTTAAAAATAAGTTTTCAAGATGACCATTTCTGTATGAAGAGGAAATGTGATGTAGACCGGACACCTAAACGTTGACCTCGCAATTGTGGGAGCCACAACAATCAACAAGCTCCGATGCCTGCTTCAAACTCGATAAATCAAACTATCCACATTAGCTGTGGAAGACGTGATGCTTTGTCTGTAAGACTTCCTCTCTTGTGCTTGAAGGACCTTTCAGATATTACGCAGGCTGCCTGGCAGGACAAACAACCTCTATGGCGTGGCAGCCAGCACGGAGCCAATCGTGCTCATATTGGATACCCAGAAGTCTATTGGTGACCTAACCCATACAAAAACATCGGTGTTTGAACGCCATATAGTCTGGCACCATCATCTAATGCTTTCTCTGGGTGTTGTATGTGTGCCCCTGAGCATTGCATGGCGTGGTGGAGGTTTGTTAAATAAAGATTGCCAGCGGGCACTCCCTAGCTTCCGCCACCATTGCGCTGCCGGGCTGCTAGCTGCCCGGCTTACGGCTACTTGCACACAACTGCTGTCACTCTGGCCGTTGTTCCACCGATTAATTGAAAGAACGTGAAGCAGAATGCAACAGAAAGTCTCCATTGATCAATCAGCAGCGGTTCCATTTCCTGCATTTTACTCTCTATTATTGGTGGGGTTGAATGAAAAGTCTGAAGATTTGTTTTGTACCGGGGATCCAGAGGTTGTGCCACCCAAACTGTTGATAATTTTGATGTCCTTAATGCGAGGGACATGTATGGAGAAATGGACATCCAAGCACTCATGTTGGAGAGATAGGACTAGATTTCCCCAGAGCCTCTGGTCGAGTCACTACAAACTGATCTTCCTCCATCTTCCTCCCACCACCTCAAATTCTGCTGCCAACCTCATTCGAAGGCAGGGACGACGGTAACAACTGGTAACTAGGAATACCTACCTCCTCCTCCTCGCACCTCCCCTGCCTCCGTACAACGACACCTCTTCAACACATCCTGACTTGGCCTGAAGATGATGCACCCATAGGAGCATGAGAGCCTCCACCTTTGCACTTAGCTCTGGACCCCGAACCCAAACTGCCTAATGAAGAGCCGAAGAAAATGTGAAACTGTCTTGGGCTTTGTGTGGAATTTGACCGTTAGGAGAAAGTGCTCCGTGTCCGCATCAGTTTCCTCTCCTCCTCCACGCTGGCGGACCTTGTTGTTGTCAGAGTGTCCAACGAACGGTTCCAGAACTAAGAATCACACAAAGCTCATTCAGACAAGGGCAGTGTACACGCACTGACCATTTTAGTAGTATTCTTCAAAACTGGAAACTGCTCCACAAATCGCGCTGGAGCATGTGGCGGGTTTAATTCCAAGCGTGGTAGCCATTCAACAATTGAAGAGTTTAATCGGGTGGAGGACAGCTGACGCTGCAGACTCATTGCAAGGCGGTACCAAGCAGGCGGTGCGAACTGTGGAAGATAGCTAACTCAGAACCTCGAGCCCCTCCGCCAAGACATCCAGACTCAGGTAGCTCATTAGAAATTTCTGTAAGACCAGGTACATGAACATGTCCAGTCAAGGGATGTGCACCAGCCTAACCGAACAAAAGGTTAAGTGGCGGCCAGCCAGATTTCCGCCCGTTATCGCATACCACCTATGCCATGGCCCCAAGGTACTTGTCAACCTAGCCATCGGCTACTTCTCGTTGCCTTAATGCCAGCCACAAAAGCTCTGACCTGATTAATTTCAAACGGCATTGGATTCTCTGTGGCCTGTATGCCAATCAAGGACGTGTGGGGTGAAAGAGCCCATTCACCAACCCTTCAGTTTTAAGAGTCTGCGCCGAGCCTGATAGCCACCGTCACCCCCAGAGACATCCACCCCGCTCACCCAGTGAGCTGTCACAGAGATAAAATGGCGCCTTGGCCGTGCTTACTGAGTCCATGTGTCGGTGGTCAGAGTGGACTTTTCCAGGCCACAGAAGAGCAGACAACGCGCTTGAATTTTAAGTAGACAACAGTGGCTGGCCAAGGCAGTGGACGGCTTTTTCTGCAAAGAAATGCCTGCTACATCCATTCTGTAATTGAGTGCAGGCAAGTGGCCATGACGTGGCAGAACCCATCTTCTGTGTCCCACCAGAGGAAAGGAATAATTACCAATGCCAAGAAGCCTGGTCAATTGCCGACATTCAGCTTTTGGCTGTTTGGGAATGGATTTTGGTTAAATGTTTCTCTAGTCTTCCCAAAACCTGAAGACAGAAAGCTAGGCAGCAAAACTGCAGCTGTACGTGTGTTGGTCGAGGATCGTCAAAGCTGCTGAAGGAGAAGGGTAGGAAGGGTCTCTGTTGGTCTGGTTGGTACATGGTCGTCGTGGAGGCTGAAGCGGAGTGGCTGAACCCTGATTCATGACTCTGATGTAGACATGGCATGCTGAGGAACGCTTTGTGTGAGGCGGGGATGAGGAGGCTGTAGACAGAGGGTGTGGACAGTGGTGGGATGGCCCGCATCATTTGGCCTTTAATGGACCAAGTGATTCCCCTCCAATTCAACTCCATGCATTCCGCGAGGTCAAAATGTGACCAGACATGTTGGTGGTGGTTAACCACTTAAGGATATCTTGCCTACAGCTGAAGCAGTATACGCAAAAGGCGGCATCACTTGACATCGCTGGGTTAATCATGAGCGTGGTCAAAGAATGCGCCCAGGCTTGATAGGTCATTGGAACCTTTTTGAACCGGCGATTAAGCGAGAAGTGTGGTTTGAGCGCAGACCGTATGGCTGCGGAATCATATCAGCGGAACCATCTGCGACCACCCACGTGCCCTCATCCCTTTTTGAGTTGGTGGACCGTATTGACACTACCTATCCCCCATCGTCATTCCTTCTCAGTCCACCTGAGAAGCGCTCGCAAGCAAATTCTAGCGGAAAGCCACTATGAGATCCGCAAATGGGTCGTCATCATATCATCATCATCAACACAGGTGACGTGTCGATCCTACTATTCTGCATCCAGTAACTGCGGGCCTAACAAGCAAGAGGCCTGCAAGGCGTTGCCGAACCGCCCTGGAATTTTTTGCTAGATTGACCGGCTCCATCCTCCTCCTCTGATTGCATCATTAAACTGGGCGTCAGGAGCATCACTAAATCATCTATCCTTGATCTTTTAACATGCCTTCCGACCCTCAAACTGCATTGATGTCATCAAAGAGGTCTTATACAATGGATTATATCCACAGTGGAGGGAACGAACGAGTTGACATTTTGGCTGGCTATCATGTTGGACAGGATGCTGAAGATTCTGATGACGACATTAGGTGTGGCCGGACTGGTGAGTGACAAGTGATGTAAGTAACTGCTGGATGCAGGTTGCATTAACCACTGAAGGACAGATTGCGACGATATCGTTACTCGAGATTGCACAGGGCCTAACGCAGCATAGACAGTACCTGTCTCGGTCCTGCAACTGACGAACCGCTTGCAAGGCGTGTTGTCACCATTCACTGGCAGGGCACCTTCTCTTCGTCCTCTACCTCCATGTGTCCTCCCCCCTCATCTATGCTCGCTTACCACCTGCATTTCGCGGTCCATGTTCAGAAATGATAGAGAAATATGAAGAAGGTAAGGAATAGTTTGGAAAGTCACTTATTAAAAGACGCGCAAATCTACAGCTATTCCTCTCAAATCCCTCTTAATCAAAACAAAATTGCCTGGATTCAAATATAACTACAATTTGTCTCTATCAACAAATCTGGACTGGGCAAAGTGCAAAAAACACGTATCTGTATGTTTACTGTAAAATACACGGTATTTTTTGAGCTACCTTACAAATCACCTGAGTGTGACTATAAAATTGGCGAGTTTTTCAGATTTTTCCGGGAGCCAACATCGTCAATGAACCACAGCAGATAGTGCCAAAGTAAAAAATACCCGATATCTGTGTATTTTTCGTGATAATACACGGTATTTTTGCACCCTTTACAATTCACCTGTGGAGACTAAAAAATTGCTTTTACAGAATTACTGCAAGCAGCGGTCAATGAACCAAGTCAGTATAGCTCCAAATCCAAAAAACACGGATCTAAATGATTCGTATAATAAAATGGTAGAATTTTTGGCACTATCAATTCACCAGTGGTAACTACACAATTGCGGATTTCAAATATAACTGCAAGGTGGCTCTATCAACAAAACTGACTTGGCAAAATGGCAAAACACGATAAACTGTAATGTGTCGATAATACGAGCGGTCTTTTAGTGGTCACCTATCATTCACCTGTGTGACTACAAAATTGGCTGATAATTCAAAATTTACGGCAAAGTAGATCTTATGAACAAATGCTGGCCTCGCCTAGAGATACAAAACATGAATCAGCAAATGTAATCGATAATAAAGAGGTATTTTTGGCAACCTATCAATTCCTGTGAGTGACTAAAAAAAAAATTGCAGTATCGACATTTAAGTTCAAGGTGCCTCAATGAACAAAGCAGTAGTCTCCAAATCAAAAACAACGTATCTGAAATTTATTTCGTATAAAACATGTATTTTGTGGCACCTATCAAGCTGTGCTGAACTAGCTGTTTTCTAATTTAAGTACAAGGAGGATATATCCAAAAAGGATGAATGGCAAAATTTGAAAATGAATCCTATATGAAAAGTATAAAGATAAAAAAATTTGAGTTTTTCACCCTAATCAAAGAGACCAGCATTACCGAAAAAATGGTGTATCCTATAAGTTCAGTTTCCCAATATCCAGGGAAAATATATTCAAATAGAATACTGTAAATAATAAAGTAATAGCAATTGTCTACCCTAAGTCTTGGTGAACTTTATCCATATTCTTTTTTTTTTGTATTAATAGAGCATGTCTTGTTTGCCCACGGGGGCCCCCTCTCCTACCCCGGCCCCTTGACTTTACAGCGTAGATGCTCCTTTTTAAAATTCTCTACCAACTATCTAAAAAGCTTCCAATCTCTTAATCTAACTAAATTGTAATGATCACAGCTAATATTAGAGGTTTCTCTGTGAATAAATTAATAATATTCGTGCTTAACGATTGTGAACACAAGTCAGAATGCACGTCCAACTGCTCTGAAGATGCACTGAATAAGACACTGAGGCGGAACTAGGAAACGTAAGTTCCTATGATAAGAACGAGGTCAATAGATTTTCCAGCCAATACGCAACCCTACATACCCATCATGACGATCGCACACACATCTATACCCCTGCTTCTATTCTTTAATCTGAATTGATGGCTGCCAATATTCATAGTGAAGCGCCGAAAATGTCGCGTCTTAACAGAATGAATCACAGAATTTATTACACAAAATTACGCATGATCTTTAAAAATCCTATCACCATAAAAACTGGTTCCTATTTCAACATTGTCGATCTATAATCTGCTCAAGCACTAGGCATGAATGATGCGGCCTGAGCTGGTGTCTGACCACTATTTGTTTTCTGTATTTCATAATTGTAGATTATATTGGGGCTTGTATAGTGGCAATCGTACCGTTTTTCCCGATGTGTAAAAAGTTAGTGCATATAACTGTCCCAGACCCAGTGTTGTTAAGGGGATTCACTTTTACTTTTTATGCTTGAGGTTTATAGTGTTGTTTATTTTAGAAAGTGGCGGTGTGTGAACACAGGAAAACTTAGAGGCTGTTATTGTATGTGGGTTGATGAGGGTTGGAGTAGGATATAAATGAAAACACTTAGTACAATGGCCTATGATATGCGGACAAATGTGTATAGACATGGACATACATGTTGAGACTGATGCGGTGATACAGACCGATGTTGTGACCTCACTAGTATTACGTACTGCGTAAAATAGTTCTTATTTAACACACTTAAAAAGTTTTAAATGCAGTTATGTCAGAGCGCCTAAAATAACAGTATAAAATTTAATGAACATTTGCGTAAGAGGTGGGGCCCTCCTAAGAACAACACCCCTGGTTGTACCTCATGTCCTCACAGTATTGAACACGTGAGCTGTCGACCACCCGCCGATTTATCTAATCATTTAGATACAAGGGTTGCTTTTACTGCTGCATCTAAAGGGTTAAATGGACAGGATCAAGGCTATCACATGAGCCTGCTTAATACTTCCTTAGTGCTGCCTGGATGGATCATGTTTGTTTCGGACCGAAAAGGTGGTAATCTACTTATGGTTTCAATTCAATCGGCATGTAAGCAGTTCTTAACATTTTAGAATAGCAGCTAGCACGAGCTGTGGAACCCATCAATCTTCTCTGCAGAAAAGCAGGGGGTAATATTGATTGAGAGACAGAATGTATTACTGGGTTCTCAAAATTTCGGGTGGAAAAATTTTGATTCTAAATAAAGTTGAATGTCCCTGGCGGATACATGGTAAGCAAATCACCTTTTTATTGTCTAAAAATGTCTTTTCAGCCCGATATCAGACGCAGTCCCGTTCATACATGTTTAAATGCCCCAGGAAGCAGGTCGCACTAGAACCGTAGCTTCCCTCCAAAGCCTCCAAAAACACGGCAGCGGGGTTATCAATGTAGATGAGGATTAAAAAGTTGGGGCGAAGACATGGTGCTTAAAAAAGGTTTTTTATTCAAATAAATACAGTGACAAAAAAAAGAGCAAAAACCTTTTAAAACCGCTAATTTTTGAATAAAAATACTCAACCCACGTTTTCACACGCTGCAATCAGTGCAACATCAAGAAAAAATGTTACAAGAAAAAACGGGAAACCTTGTACGATTTTTAAAAATTAGACTAAGCTCTTGTTGGGTCAGTTTTGTATCCTTCCAATCGCTATTCGAGCGACATGTGAACCATTATTCACTATAAATTCTTTTGAGACAATTGCTTGTAATTTTGCAATCCAATTTTCTCCTTTTCCCATAAATAGTAGAGTTTTCCAATAAATTTTGCTCAAATTAAAAAACAAGCTTGTTCAAAATTATTACACGAACAAGTATGAATTTATTTATTGATCTTAAAATAAAGTACGTTTTCAGTTTATACACATAACGAGTATACTACACAGAAGTGAATAAATAGAATAAAAATTCAAATATGAATAAGACCACTTAAGTTAATCTACAACAGTTGAAAAAAATAATGGAGAAGACAGTTGTGCCTAAGGTTATCCGTAAACATAGTGGACAAATATACGTAGAACTCTAAGGAAGCAATTTAGCTCGTATTCCCTTTTGAGAGTGAACAGCCGACCCCCCTCCAACTTATGTCCAATCTAGAGAAAGACCTCCTCTCATCCATAGAACACAATGGATTTGGTCATCTCAGTAACCCTGATTGCCTGTGAAAGCTAGCCATAGGCCATAATGTGACAATCATCACTGCTTTCTAGATTGTGTGAATGACGAAATTACCCCGCATTCCTAACACCAATCCGATCAAGATTCAGTCTCCCCACATAATAAAATGGAGGCGAGTAGCTTGACTCCTTATAGGTGGAATCGGATCCCAAAGCATTAAAAATAGTCATTAATAGCTTTGTTCTCTTAATGGCAGGAAAGAGTCCAAGCCTCAGTATTTTCTGTCCAATCACCGTATGCTTTTTGAAATATGCCGCTAGTTTTCCTGATTGGTTATGTACAATATCTCATAGAGAATAATCGCTCCATTCGCTCGAGTAGCAATTGGGGAACAATTGACCAAATAAGATCTTACCCTCAGATTTTAAATATATGGTTCATTCCCATTTTTTTGTTATTATTGATCTTAAACAAGTGCTCATTATGTAGCGCTGGTGCAGGAGAGATACATTAGTTGAGTACTTTTTTTGCAATAGATGTAAAGTATTATGTCTCTTTTAATGACATTGTGCTTTTTAATTGAATAAAAACCTTATTTTTTTTTTTAAGCACACTATATCTTATGCAAGAAGCTCATATATGCACGCTGATAATGTCATGGCATGGCATTAAAACATGTATAAACGGGGCTGCGCCGATATTATGCTTGAAAAGACGCCAGATACTGGCGCAGACCCGTTCATACATGTCCCTCAGAATTGTGGTGTTCAAACAAAATCGACAGCATTGTATCAATACAAAACCCCACTCCCAATGGATATATTCTGCATGTCACAATTTTCTACAACACCATACATGCTTTAGCTCTCAGACTAGGAAATAGCTGTTTTTTAACAAGATAAATCACGAATAAATTCGGAACTAAACACATTTTTGGGGAGAATTCGGCGAATCGTCTGAATCAAATTTTTTGGCGAGAAATACACTCAACACAAGTCAAACTGATGTAGAGTCAGCTTAACTTTTATGGAATATTTAAATTGATGGATGGGAAAATTATGGAGTAATAGTTGACGCATATATAGACCCCATTATATACTGTGTAGTGCACAATGAGAACCACTTTTACTCTGAAATAGCCCTAGGGATAGAATTAGTCTAGTTATTTATCATCCAATCCAATTGAAACTTTTTACCTGTGAGTCACTGGATGTAATTCCACTGCAGTCGCTCTTAATTGTGTAGAACTGGTATCTAACCATTATTTGGCAATTGTATTATTTATAGGTGTATAAGGCCATGCAAAGAGTTAAGCCACCGTAATAGACCACTGTCTTAACACAGACAGCTAAACATATGTTTGGGACTTGTGCTCCAGATCTTTTAAGACCTATATAGGTCCCTGAATGTATGTACACATGCCTCAGTTCAGCAGCATGGAAGTCCATGTCTAGGGTGTAACTAGAATTCATGGAACTCAATAACAAAGAAAGATGGGCAATGACCACCTAATGATAGGCAAATAAAATAGCAGCATAAGTAATAATAGTTAAGAGAATAAATAATATTGCCATGTATCAGAGAAACCACATTGTTGTCTCACTACTCTTACAGTAAAGAATCCCATTCTATGTTTATGTAGAAACTTTCTTTCCTCAAGACATAGAGGATGCCCCCTTGTTTTGGATACAGTCCTGGTTATAAATAAATCTTGTGAAAGATCTCTATATCGGCGTTTAATATATTTGAACATATTTATTATGTCCCTCCAAAGCCATCTTTTCTCTAACTTAAATAACCCTAATCTTGATAATTTTTCTGGGCATTGCAGTCCACCCAGTCATTTTATTATTTTTGTTGCCTGCCTTTGCACCTGTTCAAGTTCTATAATGTCTTTCCTGTGAACTGGTGCCCAAAACTGGATACAATATTCCATGAGTGGTCTAACCAGGGACTTGTATAATGGGAGAATAATGTTCTCATCATGTGCACCTATGCTCCTTTTAATACACAGTGTATATATATATATATATATATATATATATATATATATATATATATATATATATTATATATATATATATATATATATTATATATATATATATATATATATATATATATATATATATATATATATATATATATATTATATATATATATATATATATATATAATATATATAGATGATCGCGCTCTGTTCGCAGTTTGCTGTATGAGGTACCAACTTAATCACAAGCAGTCCCCAAATAATTGAACTCCAAAATATGCAACCCCCATGCAAATAGTATAAAACACACCTGTAACAGTGCAAACGCTTCCCCAAAGATTCTCACTCGATGCTCACATCAGCCAGGAACCTCGCACTAATCCAGGTTTCTGTCCACTTCAATCTTCAGTTGGTGGATTTGTCAGAAATAATATATAAAAACATATAAACAGTGTGGTGTGTTCACCGCTAATATGCTCCGGCCGGCAGCGTGTGGGATCCACACATACAGGCTAACAGACTCAAGTTACGTCACTAAGGCTGTAACTAGCGAAAGCCGAGCAGGCATACAATACCTACGTGTTTCAGAGAATAACGATCTCCTTCATCAGGACTGTTGATTCTGCGCCAAATCCCGCCTCTTCCTCCACCACCTCAGCCTTCAAAAGTCTTAGTGCTCCTCCCTCATACTACATGTGCAGGGCACGGTGGTGTCACGCAGTTCTACACCTGGTTTGCCTGGGCAAACGAAGTGACGCAGGGGAGGGACTGCTCCGTGTCATACAACACAAAATCGATTTGTTGCTTTCTCGGCGACAACTGAAAATCGGGACCATGGTGACACATAATGGAAGGACCATGGAGTCTACGCTGCACTGAGGAGGGCTGAGCCATGCGCCCTACATGGCACACGTGTTCACTCTGGTTTTCAAACAGTTCCTCAAGTCTTCCACCCATCTGCAAAACATTCTAAAAATGTGCAGGAAACTTTTCATGCACTTCAGCCATTCCTAAAGCGCCAAGCACACCCTCCAGCGGCAGAATGGCCTCCCCCAACATATGCTGATATGCGACATTTCCACCCATTGGAATTCCAGCCTCAATATGTTGGACTGACTCTATGAACAGAGAAAGACCATTAATGATTTATTGATGATCCAAGTGGACAGGAGTACTCCCCTTTATAATTTGGATGTCATCCAGTGGCAGCTCATGCGTGACACCTGCTGTTTGCTAAGGCCATTTGAGGAAGCGACGTTATTTGTCAGTCAGCAGGACTATGGGATGAATAACGTCATTCCACTGCTACATGTCCTGGAACAGATGCTGCAAAATCTGTCTGGTCATGGGACTGGAGACGTGGCGACTACATCTCACGGCCACAGGAGTCCAGTGGGGGCTGAACTGGAGGAGGAGGAGAGTGGAGCACAAGCAGTGTCTGGCGAAATGAGTGGTTTTTCTACTCAGGTGACAGAAGAGGAGAAGCAGGAGCAGCCGGAGGAGGTAGAGGGAGATGAGGAAGATGAGGCAGATGACCCAGAAACACCTTGGCAGGTCACAATGGAGATGGAGGCAGGATGTCCCTCAGAGTCACTTGCGCAGATGGCATGCTGCATGCTGATTTGCCTGGCTAGTAACAGCCGAATAGTCACCATCTGGCAGAGGGATGACTTCTGGCTCTCTACCCTCTTGGACCCTCGCTACCAGTCCAAAATGGGAACCTTTTTTTCACATGCCGAGAGGGAGGACAAAATCAAGTACTATAGAGAAATCCTAGTTGGCCACTGCCTATCTGCGCCGTCGTCCATCCTCTGGCAGGTCTGACCGGGGGGGGGGGGTCCTCATCGCTCACGTACCACTGCCACGACTGCTGTGGGGGGGTGAGGGAGTAGCAGCAGCTCCATCAGCAGCAACCTGAGTCTGGAGTCGTTGATGATCAGCTTCCTTCACCAGTCTAGAGAAGAAGATAATTACCAGCAGCAGCAGCAGGACCAGGAGCAAACCCTGAACCAGCAGGTGGTGGTCCACTTGGACAGCACTCTAGCACCCCACATAGAAGATCCGCTGGACTACTGGGCAGCCAAACTGGATTTGTTTGCACTGGATAAGCTGTCCTGCCTGGCCAGTAGAGTGGCATTAGAGTGGGTGTTCAGTGCGGTGGGGGCCATAGTTACCCCAAGGAGAATTCGCTTGTCCACCCGAAATGTGGAGAGATTCACCTTTGTCGAGATGACAGGCGTGGATCTGTCAGGATTTCCACACACCAATGCCTGATACATCAGATTGGATCAGCCATAATGCCTCACCAAAAGTTTGAGAAATGAGTCTGGATTCTTCTGGCTACCTGCCTCAGGAACTATTCTGATGCTGCCACCCGCCTGATGCCACACATCTGCCAGCAGCTCCATCTACCACCCATCATCTTTACCAGGGACTGGTATTGCCACCCACCTCCCCACTCTTTACTGGGCCATTATGCAGTCTCCTATGCTGCTGCTGCCACCTCACCACTCAGGTCTCCTCATGCTGCTGCTGCTGTCACCTCCAGGATTTGTCACCATGTCACTCTCTGGCTTTATACTGCTGCTGCCGCCACATCCTCATTGTGTCAACTAGCTGCCACCACCTAAAAATTATGTCTTTGTGCCACTCTCTGGCCTGATGCTGCTACTTTTCTGTTCTAA